>PKQL01000111.1:0-65243 GCA_002916455.1 Penicillium sp. CF05
TACTTATACCCCATATCTCTGCCCTCAATGTTTGATACCCTCTAAGACCTTGTAAGGTTACTTAATTTCTGTCATATTCCTGTCCTTTTTCCTATTGTTGAACTATATTTTACACAAAACCCTCCTGTACAAGTCTGTATACTACATACACTATTTGGGAACCAAATTCCAGGAGATACATAATGTTGTCATGCGTTTATGGGAGGCATACTACTTACAATGACGTTTCACGAATCACAAGATTGGACCCAGAATGAAAACATGATTGATGCGCTGTAAAGCTCTTCCCAGTCTGAGTTTTAGACAACTGCCACTATACCCTTTATCGAGAATCAATCTGCGCTTTAGTTAGTTACCCAGTGCAGCGTCGATTGTTTGCCTTACCTGTACTGCCCCCGTCAGGTGTCTATCATGTAGTCTGCCTTGGGAAATACGGACAAGCTGTCCATATGAGCTGCTGTGTATCCTGCTCCTATTCGGTAGGAGATATTAGCCTGACGTTGTCCATGCATGGATATTGCATTGCATAGCCGCGCATGTACTCTGTAGCTTGAGCACAGATGTACTAGCTATATCTGCAGAAATACCAATCGTTTTATATACCATTTCCCGAATCACGATTGGTGATGGGACGTGATATAACATTATATCCTACATCGCCCACATCATCTCCTCTATACCCTTGTCCCCAGTATGCCTCTACCCGACTGGCTAATTACATGGGTGTACGGAGCACATACATACATGTACTCCGTACTTATAAAGATGGAAAAACGGAAATTAAAAAAAAAAAAAAAAAGATGTCCTAATACACCGTAGAAAAAAAGAGAGAAAAAAAAGCAAAAAATTAAGCATAGCCAGAACTATAGCAAGATGATTTCGTAATAAACGATGTCAACCCTGCTAAGTTCGGCATTTCGTTGCAGCCATTTCCTTCCATCGACCATTCCCCCTTCGCATGAAAAACAAAAGCAAAAAAAGCAAAAAACAAAACAACCATAAAAGAAATATTGAAAAAATGAAGAAGGGGACAAAAACCCCTCCCCGATCTGAAGAAACATCACCACGCACTGGACCATGATGATCCGTAGCAAGAGGCTTTAGGGAAACCACAAGCCAAATGACTCATTATTCCCAAGCAACATGCAGGTGTGTTCTTAGTCTCATCATGTCTCTTAGTCTTGACGGCTACGCTTCGCGCCGTGGGGGTTCCAGGAACCTCCGTCGGAGCCGCCGGCCTGATTCTGATTGTTGGAGTTGTTGGGATTGTTAGGGTTGTAGTAGCCCTGGTTGAATCCCGGGTTGGGGCCCTGGAAACCTTGTTGTCCTAGAAGATGGTCAGCATTGAGGAACGGAAAGAATGGCCAGAATCTATATCAGAATCACTTACCTTGCATTGGCATGTTGCCTCCCATGCCACCTGCCATGCCGCCGCCCATCATAGGGTTCATACCAGCCATCGGGTTCATGCCCATGCCACCCATGGGGGGAGTCATAGCAGGCATACCCATCATGTTCCCACGACCGCCGCGCATACCACCACGCATACCACCACCCATCATATTGCCGCGATTGTTGAATCCGTAGTTGGGCATACCGCCCATCGGGGCACCCTGGAAGCCACCCATCATGGGGTTGGGACCGCCACCTGGGAATCCGCCCATGGGGTTGAAGTTGTTGCGGTTGTTAAAGTTGTTCATGTGACCCATACCGCGGTTGAAGCCGCTGCCGCGGCCGCGGAATCCGCCACCAGCGTGGTTGTTCATGCCGTAGTTGCCACCAGTGTTGTGGGTAACACCGCCACCGCCGCCGCCGCGACCGCCGGCATTGCGCATCGGAGCATCCTTAGGGAGAGTCCGGAACGGGTTTTGGTGGGGGCTGGTGTATTGCACGGTGTGTCTGCGCGCTGGACTATCGTTTCTTTCAATGTGGTGCCTAGTTGCGGTCGCAGCCTGCGCTGTGGTGAATTCAACGAATGCTTGACTGTCGGGTTTTAATATGTTAGTATCAGTGCTCGATATAAAAATTTATTTGCGACCGAGTAAAGAAGGTTCTTACCCCTTGCTCTTGCCGTTCACTTTATGCTCGCTGAAGGTCACATCCTTGAGCTGGTCCTCGACTCCAGCCTGGTTCACCCAGCCTCGAATGTCGTCATCGGTGGTCCACCAGGATAGATCCGAGATCAACAATGCAGTTGTAGCATCTGGGTCAACGGATTGGTCCTCGAATTCCTTGCGCTTGACTCCCTGAGGGGGTGCAGGCAGACCGTGGTTGGGTGTCTGCTGCTGAGGCGCCGATGGAGCTCCATTGTTGTTCACTTGCTGACCCTGGGTGGAAGTAGGGTTCTCCTGGTTGACAGCGTTGGATGATCCGGTGCTGGGCTCAGCCTGATTTTCGGAGGCATCCAGAACAAGCTCGGAATCATTCTGCTTGAACTCTCCCGGCTCATTGGCATTGTAAGTGCCGTCGCCGTAGATGTCAATGTCGAAGTTATCATCGTCGGTAGCCATTGCGAACTAAATTAGTATCCTCTTCAGGGGGTTGGACGTCAAAGAAATGATTGAAATTGCCTGAGTATCTGATGATTGATAGTACAGGCCCTTCTTCTTCTGAGCAACTCAAGAAAAGTGCATGTCTGCAGGTATACAAGCCACCAATTAGCATAGAGAAAACGAAAACGTCATGAGAAAAGAAATCGCAATCAGAGTAGGGGTAGCGCGATTCCCGTATTAGCTCCCAACAGCCGTTGGAGAGTCATCACTGTAAAGCGGACGGAAAATTGGCCAAGCCCCCGAAGGGTAACATAGGTAAGACAGACAGGAAATCAGTGAAGCCAGACAATACGTACAATCCGAAGCGGAGATAGCGCTTCCGGTAGAAACAAGGCTTTGAGCGAGTTGCAGACGCAATGTACAGAGAAAAGGAATCAGGCTTTTTCCGTGGATGATCGGATACAGAGTAGAACGAGGAAAAGAGAGGGAAAGGTCGCCACAGACAGGCAAAGGAGAGTCGCGAATGGGGGAAAGTTGCGTGAGAGATACAGGAGTCAAGTGAATTAAGGCAGTGAAGGGAAGTGGAGCTTGTTGGGGAATGGATGCGACGTGGAGAAATGCGGAAAGCTCTTTCTCAAACTTTTTTGGATTCGCCGGTTTGTACGTTGTATATGGGCACAACGATAAACAGCGATGAGCAACGGCGATGAGGTTGGCACGCAGACGCAACGGGCCAGACCTTGGACTGGAACAAATATTTTCCAGTTCCCCGGGCCGCGGGAGGCCAATTGGTCATTCCCCGAGAAACCACCTGTTCTTCTTCATTTGTCGGCATTCTTCCTCTTCAAGTTCTTCATTCTTTTTCATATTCATTAATTTTCGCCAGTATGTCTGAAACTCTCCAAGAGCTTGCCGATGTCCCTAAGGAATTCGTCCGGGAGGGCTCCCAATTTGTTCGCCGCTGCACCAAGCGTATGTTGATGTCGATCAGCCATCATTTCGTTAGGCGTCTGAAACGCTGACTTCTTTTACAATAGCCGACAAGCGCGAATTTATCAAGATCAGCCAGGCTGTTGGCATGGGATTCCTTGTCATGGTATGTGCCGTTGTGGTAAACCCTGGATCGCGTTTCGAGGCGGAATAACTGACATCGCCGATAGGGAGCCATTGGCTACTTCGTTAAGCTGAGTATGTGTTCTAAAATGCGGATTTGAGTCTGCACATGTTGACTGCATGTATTGATATACTGACCTTCTTGCAGTTCACATTCCTGTCAACCAAGTGCTGGTCGGTGGCGCGTAAGGGAGAGTCCCAGGACGCTCAGGTCCATCTTTCAAGTCGAAAGGAGATGGAGACAGTTGTTTATCGGAAAGCCTGCGGATGATGAAGAGATGGGGAAAGATAAGAAGCCGTATCGCGGTATACTGCATGGCATGAAACCCCAGCAATGCCACCGCTCTCACCTATGCACTATGACTACCCCGCGGGCCTTCCCCAAACAAAGCCTGGGCTTCGAGCTTTCCCACACTGCGAAGCATTTTCCTTTTGCGTTTTGAAAATTTCGTGGCGATTGCAATCAGCCACTTGGCGCTTATTTTGGCGAGCGATAGGAGGCAGAGCATGATCGCTATCTATGAGATACCACCCTTTTTCGCATGTATCAATAGGGGTCCTTGTTTTACTTAATCCATACATTTGAGGCATCCATTCCCATCTACAAGTCCTTGGCATTGGGCTTTTAGCAGCCTCGAATCATATCTACAGTATTCCAACGAGTACATGTATGTATTGTGCAAAGATACACCAAAAAGCACACCCAAGATGTGCAGAATCAAAAGCCAGCTTCCAATGCTTTGTTGAACCTAAGATACGAATCATCCTCGACTTACCATATTGCGTCCTCTGCTTCCTCATCACCAACCCATCGACGAACAGGCCGACTACGTAATGGACGCCGGGGTCGACCATGCGGTGCATTCTCGCGATATTGGTCGAACTCTGGGATGTGTCGTAGTCTGTCGTCGTAACTCTTGCCAGCTGGTGGATCTCCCTCGTCTTTAGTAGCACCGGCGTTCCAAGAATGCACAGTACAAGTGCCAGTAGACAAGCCCCAGCCATTCCAAGAAGTTGCTGAATATAGGATTAGCAATGCCTACAAAATCCAATGTTCCGGGATATAGATCCTACCTGCTAGTACTGGCGCACTCGGGTGCCAGCTTGCATCGCGAACGCAAGTCCTCCACAGCATCTCCCCACTCATCTCATATGCTGTAGCATAGGCATCTGGATCACGCGGTCGTGAGTTGAATGTCGCTTGGCCAACGTCAATGGTGCCAGCTAGTGTGGCATCCAAGTTGTACACATAAACCTTGCCGTCTTCACTCCCACTGTAAACATAACGTGAATTTGTGCTTCCCGGTGGCGAGAAATGGCAGCGAATCAATGTTTTCAGGACTCGGTGGCCCCGATATGTAACAACGGAGCAGTCATTCTTGGCATTTCTGCGGTACTGGTCTGGATATTGCTCGAAGCGGTAATCGAAGCCGGTTGAGTAGTCGATGGGGTCGATGTTTTCGATATCGGCAGATGTCATCATCTTCCGTAGATCCCAAAGCTTCATTGTTTGGTCTTTGCTATTCGACAAGACGTATCGGCCGTCTCCCTTGCTGTCAACGTACGTTAGTCCTTCGGTGTGGCCCATAAAGGCACCGGCTTCACGCCCATCGCCCATTGACCGCCTGTCCCAAACCCTAATTGTCGTATCATCCGATCCAGAGTACAGGATGTGCGGTGATGACGTGTCGCCGTAACACACAGCATTGACATGATGTTGATGCCGTTCTCGTAGATTTAGAACAGGCTGTCGTGTTTCTAGATCATAAACGATAACCGAGTCTTCTGATGTGCCGGCGACCACCTCACGTCCATCTCCAGAGAATCGAAGAGACCAAATCTAGTAAAAGATGCACCAAATTAACCATCGAAATGCCAACCAATGCATTACTTCACATACCCCGAAGTGTGAACTACCCCAGCTCCGCCTTCTCCTTTGTCCGGGTGGGGTTGATAGATCCAAAACAGTGGGATCCGAATTGTCCTCTGGGTCCGTGGTAGCAATATATGCCTGACTTCGGATTGAACTGTAAACGAGAAAGCGATTGTCGGGACTCAGAGTCGCATCGGTGATAGTCCACTGGCCGAACGGATAATCGACAGTTTTGTAGTATTTCCAATCGTACGGATTGGATGTGTCGTACATCCGAACCTTGAAGTCTTGTGCGCAACAGAAAAAGAAATTCCCATCATCTGAGAACTGCCCTGAATAACTTCGCGTGTCATAGTGAATAATCTTGTCTGCAATCGAACTTGGAATGAGGCCCTAGTAGGCGCCAAATGTATGCGTTAGTCCTGCTCGCTATTGTAATCTCCGTGCCATATATACACATCGCTTACCTGAGAGATAGATTGGCCGGCTCTTTTCCGCACTCCATCAGTATCAATGCCTAGTTCTCGCCACATCAGGCTTGTTGCTAGGAATTTCTTCCGCTGCCTGAGCCGGTCGCCGTAGAACTGGTCAGTTCCGAAATGACCTTCGCTCATCAACTTCTTGCCCTCTGGGTTAGGCACCGGTGGTAGTTTAAGGGTTTCTGGGGATCGTCTGGCTCGGAGACGGTTTCGGAATATGGGCATGAAATCTTCGTCGCTTAACTCGTCGTCCTCATTTTCCAGCTGCTCCTGCTCTTCTTCCATGGCGGTTGGCCAACCATTGGCTTGGAGGATATGTTGTAAACCACTTGATGCAAGTAACTCGAATAATCGGGAAGCCGGTACTGTAAATTGTGAGCAATTGTACTAGTACCCTTTGAGAATTCCGAGCACTGCGTACCGCGCGTGTGCCCCTCGTTTAGATCGTCTGTGTCCTCACTCTCTGAATCGTCCGCAGTAAGTTCGATTTGAATGTTTCCGATGTTGATGTGCGTATTGTCTATCACAACGAAGCGATTAGTCCATCTAAATACTATTTCGAGGGCCTGGTGTTAGTCTTACCACTTGCAATCCCCGAGCCCATTTGCTGTTCTTCATTGGTTATGTCGTCCTCCCATGCGCCATGATGCTCGGACGCGGGGTGGTATTCCGTATCCAGCTCGTCGTCTTCCAACCATTCGTGGGCAGGATGCCAGATCCCTTCTGAGCCCCTTGAAGATTCCGTTCCATCATCAGGTGTCCTTGAACTCATATTGTATTGTGGTAGTGGAGATGAGGAGACATCAATGGATGCTTATCGATACATAGATAAGTCCCGACTTCGGTCACGGGCTGGTTTTGGGTTATGTCATTCATCGGTTTATCTCCGAGGCTTAACCCCGATACCGCCATTTGGCTTGAACATCTTAAGGACTGCCTCTGTATCCTTACAATGCAAAATCTAGGTCATGATTGATATGCATCATCGATACAATGACTATATTCAATAAGCATATCTAGGATATAAAGCCGTGCCATTGACTTATTCAGAACTTGCACCTGGAGTAAGCTCTACATTTATAAATTCTCCTCCAGCTGTCACCCACTTGGTATAACCCGCTCCGGTCCTGTGGCTTTAGTGTGATGGAATCGCATTATTTCTGCAAGGGCAGGACTCAATTAAGCCTTCAGAACCAAGATGGACATAGTATTAGATGCAGGAAAGCAGAGACCTCTGGTAAACGCATCTCTGGGTTTTGAATATGCATGTTATACAGAAATCATACCTACGTCGGGAAGCGAAATCATGCCAACCCCTTTTCATAGACAGTATATTTCAGGCCTCTCTATTTAATGGATTGGAGTTCCATCCTGGCTGTATATAAAGAGACAAATTTACAAATTATATAGTTGACAGCTGCTGGGGTTGTTTTTCTTTAGTTCATTTTTATACAACTGTAGCTCGTGCAACAACAATTAAGTAGAAATGGACAAGGCTATTGCTATTAAGTATCACGCGTAAATTTGGTAACTCCAGGGCTACATTAATCATTTACGGTACCTTCTTCGGTAGCCCAATACTTCAGCACGCCGTTAAATATCAACCCTCCTTATGACCCCCAACAAGGACTAAAGGTAAACTCATTACAAATCCTACTCAACCTGGACTCAAGGTCGAGTACAAAGTCCATCTACACACTTGTTTCCATAGCAACAGTTCTCATCCGCCAGACATGGGCCATTATCCTCCTTGCAGTTCGGCCAGTCTGGGTCAGTCGATCGACATTTAGTGGCCGCACAGTATGTGGAGCAGCAGATTTGGCCCGAACCGCCGGACTCACAGTCCGCTAATAATAGTTAAGGACTACTAGACTCGATAACTGTATGGTTTAATACTTGCCGTAAACTCCTAGACACGTTGGTGTAGGTACACAGGTCGTGATGGTAGTGGCAGTTGGAGTTGTAAAAGTAGCGGTAGTGCAGACCTCAGTTCCAACGCAGGCATCAGCATCGCCGCACCCGGCTGCGACTATAAAATGTGGAGAGATTAGTGTTTGGTATCGATCGTAAAGACGACATTAGGATGGTTACATACTGCTTAGGGTAAGGTGAGTAGAGAGCAGAATCAAATGGTTGGAAAGGTGCATGATAATTGTTTGAGCCTTGGCTAGTGGTGAACTTTATACAAGAGTGGTGAACTTCTGTTGAGTAGACTTCGAGAAGGTGAATTAGAAGTTTATATAACCATCAGCCTTTCTCCACTGATATGAACAAGTCAATCGTTATACGGGGAAGATCGCCCATTAACACAATATACAGGTCATTCTGACACAATCGTCGCTGTTGCTCGTATTCAAGCCCTAAAGAAACCAAAGCTCCTATTGAAGATCAGAGTCGCTTTAAGACAAAAACGTGCATTTTTGCAGTTGAATATTCATCCAGTCTCCAAATTGCTGTGTGTGATGGAACTAATCAACCGTGGTTGAAACTTTGCATTGCCACGAAGATACGAGGGTTTTATGAAGAGGCTTGGCGTGGGAACAAGATTACGGCTGTTTTAGGTTAGATGAATCTAATTATAACCGTTATATCCCTTCAGAATTGGATCTTGGACGACATAGGGCTATGACATCACGAGCATGTTCTCGCATGATGCAAGAAGTATTCATGATTCATGAAAGTGATTCTTCGCAGGGATAATAAATAACCAGAGGGTCAGTCAGGTAGGATGAAGAGAACATTGTCTCTTATTAGCTTATCATTGGACTTACTATTATTGTCATTGTTGGCCTTTTATCCCATTTTGCAATACCTAGAAGATCTTTCGGGGCAGATGCCTACATTCATGTATGCAGGCTATAATTGAGACGATTGACGTCATCGCAGACAACGCGTAGGAAAGAGATGAATTTAGTATGCTAGATGAAGGTGATACTTTGATTTCTGCGCCCCTGTGAACGAAAGATATATATAGCAAGCGGGCTACCCCGATGACTGTGCGATGACTCTGAATACGAACCTTGCATTCTGGCCCGTGCAACTGACCTTCACAAATAGACCCTAACCCCCACTTTTCATCTTCGTAGTGCTCTAAGAACTTCTCATTTTGTGAAGCAAAGATGGCTACCAAGACGTTAATGGCTTCGTGCCACTGTAAGAATATTCAGTTTACTGTCGCCGTCCCCACCGAATCTTTTCCCTTGAACGTACACTTGTGTCACTGTAGCATATGTCGTTACACCCACGGCGCACCATGCAGCTTTCACGCACCACTACCAGTTGGTGTGGAGCCTCAATTTATAGCACCATCCAGCCTCAACAAACTGACTACTTACAAACACCCGGCATCAACAGCGACGGGCTATTTCTGCAGCACTTGTGGCTGCCAGATTGGAGGAGTTGATGGTCAATGGGTAATCACTCCCGCAATCTTCGATGCCAATAGAGAAGATGAAGGCATTTGGAAGTTCAACGCCCATATGCTTCCGACCTCTGCACCGGACGGAGGACTAGCAGCTGTGTTTTCGGTCATTGACGGACATCGAATGGAGACCGAAAATCTAGGTCTATCTCCGCAGGCTATAGCTGGGAGCGATTCTCAGCCACCTGATCCCAAAAGCAAAGAGCTCCTCGCACAGTGTCATTGCGGTGGAGTCTCTTTCACCATTGCCCGACCCAGAGAGGAATTTGTCTCAAGTCCTCAAAGCAAAGGATGGATTTCACCCTTGGACGAGAGCAAGTGGCTTGCATCTATGGATCTCTGCGACGACTGTCGATTGGTTACTGGCACACATGTCATCAGTTGGATGTTTGTATCACTTGATCATATCGCGCCGCGTCTGCCGAAGGACTTATTGATCGGATCAGCGAAGGGCTATCGCTCCTCAAAAGATGTGCTCCGGGTATTCTGCGGCACTTGTGGCGCAACTGTCTTTTATCATTGCGATGGGCGACCGGAGATTGTAGATGTGGCTATGGGAATCCTGCGCGCGCCTGAAGGCGCTATGGCTGAGAACTGGAGCGTTTGGAGAGCTGGGCGAGCATCATGGCCGGAGAACGGAATGCGATATCACGCCGGATTCAGTCGTGCGCTGATCGAGGGGATGCAGCGATGGGGGGCTGAACGGGGCCATCCACAGGATTTTGAGATAGCATAGTATTTCTAGCCTTCTGGTAGTAAGCTAGTATATTATTCTATCAATCTTCCTGTGCTTGCTCAACGTGCTTAGCTTTTGTGGTCAGACTGGCTTCAATAGGATGTGGATAGCATGAAAGGTCTTCATACGAAGACCTATCAGACTTTATTAGTTAGGATAAGGGATGCCTTAGTGCTAGCTAGAATATCTTAAAAGATGAGGGCCGGTAGATTCTTTGTAGGCGGGTGGATCATTAGACTGGACCAATCGGACCAGATGGTTTTGTAGATGTCTTGGTCGCTGGAGCTGAAGCCATATTCCTAGGTGTCAGTATAAGGTAGTAGGAGGGTTCTTCTTTTTTAGAATATTAGACAAAAGAAATCAAAGAGCCCGGCCAAACAACTAGTCTACGGGTGTATACATCCATAAATACCTACTTAAGTATATGCGACATCAGAAAACGGCTGTCAGATAAGCCAAAATGGCGGATCAATTATTTCCCCGGTCCCCACTGATAGAGATGCTTCTCCAACTTCCGAGCTCGGGTTCCTTAGGATCTGCTCTCTGGCGTTCAGTTTCAGGGAATTAGAGTGAGACACGCTGCCTAATTGAATACCTCTCCCAATTTGGGCATTGAAAAAATATAAAAGCCCGCTCGTCTTCCCCTCAACTTTCCTTCGGCATCACCCAAACCCCACCAAGATGCAGTCCGTCCCAGAATCACGACAGCAGTCCTTCGAGGAGATCTACGGACCCCCGGAGAACTTCCTCGAGATAGAAGTGAGTTGCTTGATGCAGAACGCCCAAAACCTACACCCGAATCAATCGCCCACTCCAATACCCCGGAGTCTCGTGCCCATATCTCTCCCCTAATCAGCCCCCATACCCCACCCAAAACCGCATCACCACCCATCGGGCATCAAGAACGAACACCCCAGACTAACAACGACTGCAACAGGTCCGCAACCCCCAGACGCATGGCACATCTCGCAACATGTACACGTCGTACGAGATTGTGTGCCGGACCAACATCCCCGCCTTCAAATTGAAACACTCCGTCGTGCGCCGCCGATACTCCGATTTCGAGTATTTCCGCGATATCCTGGAGCGCGAGAGCACGCGCGTCACTATACCCCCGCTCCCCGGGAAGGTTTTCACCAACCGGTTCAGTGACGACGTCATCGAGCACCGCCGCGAGGGTCTGCAGCGCTTCCTGCAGATCGTCGCTGGGCATCCTCTCCTGCAGACAGGGAGTAAGGTGCTTGCCAGTTTCATACAAGGTGGGTTTATTCTAGTCGTTTGTGCAGATAACTGTTGAATGTATGCTAATGCTCATTTCGCAGACCCTAACTGGGACCGCAATGCGTGGTAGATGGCTATAGCCTTTACCATTAATTCATTCACGAGAAGCATGCCTCATTTCTCAGGATTGGATGGGCCTTGCATTTGGCCTCTCTGGACTTCCTTTCTTACCTTCATCTCCAGCTTCCCCTCTTCTCCCGCTCCCTCACTTTCATATCTTTTCCACGACAGATATCTTTCGCGATTGAAAATGGGTACCCGCAGTGTATGCTATGTGACGATCATTGCTTGAGTTTCTTTATGCTCGTTTGATATCCGAATCCGCCGCTTCCTTCTTCTCAATCAGATGCAGATACAGCAAGTACAGACGGGTTCTATTTGTTATCTTAATTGGACAGGCGCTTTTCCTAGTTTTCTTTTCTTTCCCCGCAATCTATCGTCATTATTTTATGTTACCTCTCGTCTTTCATGAGGCTACCCTTCTCCATAGTACAAATACCAGACTTGTTGTATATATTTCTCCTTGGTATCAATCTAATTGTCAATGACATTGAACTGAAATAAAAAATTCTTATATGGGATAGAAACTGCAGCAAAAGCCATCGTGTACTGCGGGATATAGGTCAATAATAAAAACAGAAAACAGGCCAGAGAACAATAAAGACGATGTAGAAATGCTTCACAGAGTATCGAGCATCAAAAGTCGAGAATAAAAGAGAATAAAGTGAGAATGACAATGAAGTGAGAAGAAAAAAACATTAACAAAAAGGGATTTGAAAATCCATGACATGCGTTGGCAACATAGCACATCCAATGCTTGTCCCTGACTAGGTCAATTCATCCCAAATCATAGGAGCGAGGGTATTATCTTCCCACGGTGTCTCCACCGCGGAAGAAGCACCCGTCCCAGGGCCATCATCCAAAGAGAAGGAAAGCACACCTCCGGCAGCAGCGGGAGGAAGATACATCGAGTGCTCCAAAAACCCCTGCGGAGGCGGAGGCAAGAGCGCAGGATCAATCTGGGCGAGGTTGGACTGGGAAGTGGTAGCAGCGTGACGGCTCCTCGACGCCGAGGTGCGAGGAGTGGTAGCCGGAGTCGGAGTCGGAGTCATGGCATAAGCCTTGCTCGGAGATTGTTCGGTGTTGCCAGCATGGGAACAGGGGGTCGACGTGCCTACAGCGGACTCTTGGGTCTGGTTTTGGTTTGTAAGGGCTTTTCCACTCACAGAACCGCCGTCGCGATAGGCGTGTGGGAACTTGGTTCTGAAGCGGTCGCGGAGGTCTGTCGCTTTGCGGTGAGTTAGGTTCAAGCGTGAATCTTGCTGGATTAGGGTCCATTGGAAACCGTGCACTGCGTAGCCTTTGAGGAGGGCTTCGTCCTCGGCGGTTGTGAAAGGTCGCCGAGAGCGACGTTTGGTTTTTGAGACGTGTGGTTCGGGGATTCGGAGAGATGCGAGCGTTGTGCGGGACTTGCTTGGGAGAGCGGGTGTGCTATTTCCAGATGAGGGCGACTGTGATTGGGCAATGGTACTACCCCTGGGATCTGTGTCGGGCGCGGTACTCGAGGTAGATGGTTCTTGGGGATTGCAAGCCGGGCTTCCTGCTCCAGAGTTTGGGTCGAAGCATTGATTATAGGGTATTAGATGGGAGAGGTGGAGTTTGCCGGGTGTTTCATCAGAGCCCTCTGCGTCGGCTTTGAGTAGGTTGTTGGCGAGAGTGTCATGTAGTTGTTTTGCAGCCAAGTCGGGATCGGATGCGCTGTGGTAATATTAGCGATTCCGATCAAATGACTCCAGAGAGAGATTCGCATTGCTTACCTGTACGCCCACGGACATAAGACTCGGAATCTTCAGCATAGCGCCGCTTTAGCATAAGACCATACAGTTGGCGAAGAACCGAGCATACCTGTCTTTCAAATTTGAGGCAGTTCGCTGATTAAACTTCAATTCCGGTTGAGCAAGAATAGCAGTCCAGTTGCCAATCCCACATTTAATCACGCCCCGAAGTAAAGTAGTCGTCTCTTCTTCGGACCACTTTCTCAGGTTTTTACGGGACCGGCCACGGGTTTTAGGAGACATTGGCGCATCTGCTGCAGGAGGGAATGGTAATGCCTTACTGTCCTTGGGCTTTTCTGCTTCGCGAACAGCAAGAGCAATCTCATCAGGGTCCACTGGATTAGTACTTGCAACTTTTTCAACATTATCATTATGGTCGTCGTCTCCATCCGCATTGAGAGACGTTCTGAGGATTTCTTCAAGTCTAGTTTCTCGTCTTTCCGTAGGCTGGCCATCTGATATCGCGACATGAGCCGAAACTGACGTCCCAGAGTCTACAGCAGCATCGCCTCGGGATGGCTTATTCAAAAGCTGGGAGATATTTGACCCAGCCTCGATCGGCGGAAGAAGTGCAGCATTGGGAGGAGGCTCATTCAATCCATTTAGAATAGCAAATGGCCCAAATGGAGGAGGCCGCTGCTCCTTCTGGGCCTGGGGGATAGGTAACTGTAGATGCTCGCTGAATGAATCAGCCTGGGGGTCTCGACGTCGACGTTTGCGGGGCCCTTGTAGGGCGTCATCATCGAAAGATGACGAGAATGGAAATTTTTCCAGGGCACGAAGATTCACAAAAGCAGGAAGTATCGGCCTTGGCGGACGTTCCACATTTGACTGCGAATCTCCCGAGGATTCGGTTTTCCTGATGCGCGCAGCGTTCAGAAATTCAGTAACTGTCGGCAGGCCTTCCTTTGCATTTGCCTGGATCTTTCCGCTATTGCTGTTTGAATTGGAGATATTATTCGAGTCCCTTGCTCCACTAGCATTGGGTTCGAGGGGCGATGGGACGCTTAGGGTTCGTGATGATACTGGTTCTCGTAGAGGGGCGATACGGAGAGAGAGTTGAGGGAGTTCGCGGAGTAGTGATTCGTCGAGAGGTCGCAAGGCACTCGAAGATTCCATTTCGGCCAGCTATCACAGACTTCATACCATCCTGTGTGTCCCTGATATATTTCCATGACTTTGGGGGTCAGAAGATGAAGCTCTGATAAGATCCATGCGATAACAGGTCCGGGCGGTGATGGGTGCCAATAAAGCGGGCCCTGGGAGGTGTCTACGTCAGCTGGCATTCTGTCGAGATCCCCTGGCAATTCCCTTTCAGATGATCTCCATTGGACTCTGCTCATTGATTTGATCGGATTTTATTATATACAATTGACATTCTATACTCGATATTTGTCGTGGTCAGCAACTAAACCGTGAGTTGCCTTCGTCTCCGCAGAAGTAAAGCTACCGGGAGCTTTGTTTATACAGACCGCTCCCGAGAGAATTACAGTCAGGACCAAAGCGCAACAATTGAAAAGACACAGAAAGAATAACATTGAACGCCACAGGTCCTCAAAATGCCCACCATTTTCCCAACATGGCCACACATCCTCTTTGGCGTCCTTGAACCTATCTCACTGTACGACCATCTCAACCCTTCCCCCCAACCATGCAAGAATACTACTGACCCTACCATCCTGAATGCAGGGCCCTCGGCAGTGTCTTCCCCCTCTACGACCTCCAAGGCTTTATCGCTGGGCAAACACCCACCATCACAGCCCCAGCCAGCCTACATCCAAGCAGCGTCGCTCTCGCCTACCAACTCGGCAATGTCTATTCCCTCCTCTTCCTAGTCGGGGTGGGTGTCTGCCACGCCACAACAGAGCCAAGAGTACTGCGCAACTATCTAATCGGGCTGGCCATCGCCGATGTAGGCCATGTCTACGCCACGTACTTGGCGATGGGCTGGGACGCGTTTGCGGACGTCGGGGCATGGAATGCTTTGACCTGGGGTAACATTGGGATCACGACGTTCCTGTTCATCAATAGGATCGCTTATTTCTTGGGCATTTTTGGTTATGCGAAGGCGCCTAAGGCGGCTGCAAAACGGGAGTGAGGTGTGGTCTGCTGCTTTGGTTGCCTTGACCAATAGTTATATGCACTCTGTCCTTTCCTTGATACGGAAGAAAAAGCAAAAAAAAAAAAAAAGGAGAAAGAAAGAAATTGGGTGGGGTCTTTGGCTCACCCTCGTCCCCATTCTCTCCCTTGCGTGTGCGTGAGGCTCCAAATCTGGGTGGTTTAACTTTGGCTTTACTCTTGCCTCAGACGGCTCTTCGGATGCAATGGGTTCCATCTGATTCGTAGGTTCTTGATCGGCGCAAAAGGGGGATAGGATAGTGCGTAGGATGTGACTGGGTGGATCTTTGTATTTGCTTGTATTTGCTCGTATCTGCTTGACTACATTGGGGATTATGGAGATAGACTGATCTGGTTGCGTTTTCAGATCCAATGAGTCGTCCATTGTTATGCAAGTGTAAATAGAACGAATGTCGGGGAGAAAAAGGAAAGATAGATTCATATTAGCATAATGCAACGCCGGACTCCCCGGTGGTACCCGATGCTAGCATGGGTATCAGAGTAGAAATACAGATTATAAAATATACCATTTGAGGTCATCCGTGTAGATCCCTCGTAAGACTGCCAAGGAAAAACACTCCAATTCATCAGCTGACCGGAGAGACAAACAATTGAATTATTTAGCCCACGGCCCTCGAGGCGGTCTCGCCACCTGCAGCCACACAAGCCAAGCACACGCCCAGGTAGATATGCTTTTATTCTCTCACCGAAGTCGGGAGCCTAGGCAGGCTGATCTGGTGACTACCTCTGTGGGTTCATTGGGTGCTTTGCAGATACTGGATAACTGGCTGAAGGGCGGGTTCGCCGTTTTCTTTGTGATCGCGGATATGGGGGATTAGGAAAGGAATGCCGGGGAACTTTTGGTAGTGCTGGCGATAGGCGGCAAAGTTCTGAGCTGGGCTCATAAGGGAAAGGATTTCCTGCGGAAACAGCGTCTCGAGGGTAATCACGTTTCCTTGGGTGTCTGTGTTGCCGGGGCGTGTTTTCAATATGCTATAGGTGTGCAGGCCTTTGATGATAGCCGTGAAAGAATGATAATTACGTGTTGTTAAGAGCGTCTGTCCAGATGATTGTACGGTTAGAGGGTTTTGACATTGAGATCTCGGCAACTTTGGTCAAGGCTCACCTGTGCACATTCTTGTAGATATGGGATCAGGTCTGGAAGTGCAGCGCAGCATTCCCAGACAGAAACGCTGAGTTCGCGCCACTGAACCTTCAATTGCCCCACAACTGCATCCTCTTCTATTAGGCTTTGCCGGGTCAACTCGGCAAAGTGGTGCTCGTCCAGGCCTCTCATGCTGCGGGCCAGGTCTATTGGAGATGTTGACTCGAGATAATCGTCCAGAAAAGGTATAGAGGTGTCAAATGGAGTATTCCAATCCATGGTTGGAGCATGGACATACTGACGGCGAAATCGGATTGTCAAAACACTTAACATCTTGAGCATGGCAATAAGCCTTCCTGGCTGCTCCTTGAATAAGGCCTGGATAGGCCCTGCGATGAATTCGAACCCTGCGGTGGGTTTAGTTACGTCATGATTTCCCTTAGGTCGCACAGCCAGAAGGCACTGGACCAACGCTCGGTGTGCGAATGGACTCCGCGACCGAAGATGCTATAGAAGTCAGCTGAGGCTCTATATAATGGTGACTATAGCCGGGTAAGTTGAAGAACGTACCTTTTCCACTTCTGTGTATAGAGGAATTTCCTCCGGATAGGCGCTCAGATAATCCCGGAGAATAATGTAAAGAGCCTCATGCTGCTGTAGGAACCACTCGACAAAGATAGCATTGTATCCGAGGGCAGCCCGTACAAGCTCTTCGAAGGCAACCTGCTTAAAGTGGAAATGGCTCTCGGCCTCAATTGCGGCAGCGATTTCCCCCGCATCTAGAGTAGGGCTCGGCTGCGGTGGGAGCCAACTCCAAGGAATCGCCTGGAAAGGAGATATACTCGACCGGCGTAGGATCTCCTCCACCCTCTGTATATGAGAGAGATTCCCAAGGAGCTGGTACTCGTGGGGCTCAGATAGCGCCATCAAGAAGGTGTCAATTGTGTCCACATTCCGAGCGCAAAGCGATGTCCTCGGGAAGTTTTCGTCGCGAAAGAGCCCGAATTGAATCACACGGCTAATTCCTTGGATATCGAATGCCCAGAACACAGTTGTCGCCTCGTCTTCCCACCAGCGATAAGGCATGAAAAAGGCGGGTATTTCCAAGTTAAGCTGGAAGATTGATGGGTAAGTATGTCCCCAGTCCGAAGCCACAATGCTAGATTGAGCCGACATAGTCACCTCCTTGGGTAACGAATATGGCCTATCCCCTGGAGTGGAAAAGGTCTGGGGAGGCGGTTCAAAAGCCGATTCTTCTGGGCTGGTCGATTGCATTTATGCTATCACCATCGGAAAAAAAAAAATCAAGGCCAACACATTAGGCAAAGTACACGCTGACGCTCATGTAACACGGCGCTTGAATAGAGTAATTACAAGGCAGGGATGCCCAGGTGGGAGGTGTATGTTAGACGCGACTCGAGAGAGGGAGCATGGGAACGAGAAATAGGAAGACTAAATAACGCACAGATAATAAAACAAGCGGGTTGCTCGGAAAGGTGAAGGAAAATTGGTTTTAAATATAAGACCAGAGATGAAATACCTCTATCCCTGTTACTTCCGCCACGTTCGACACATCACGGGGGTTGAAAATGGGTCAGGAACTCTAGGCATATTGACAAGGGCGCTGATCCCAGAAGGTTAACGGGATGAGCCGTCCGAGAAAGAGGAAATCTTGTCATTGGGAGTATATAGGAAGTTACTCTATTCGGACCGGGACCTCCAGGGGTCCTAGATCGGGGAGAAACTGGCGAACTCCATTAAAAAATGAGATCTGCAAGTTGGGCTTCTCTGCTGGTTACCGAGATTGTTATGCCGAACACCCGTTGGCCGTTGGGCTGCAGAAAAAGAAAAAAAAAAGAAAAAAAGAAAATGTATTTGGCTCGGTTAACAATACAAGGAGAGTTAGTTGCTGAAGGAATTGGTTGAGAAGCGGTCAACCCTAACAAAGGTTATTCTGGAAAGGGAGGAAACCTAATTAGTCGGTCAAGGGATACAAAGAGATAATATGGAGTACTATATGGTACGGAGTACGGAGTACGTATGGGATATATGAGAGACAGGTAGTATCTCCACTCTAAAATGACCATTGGTCCAGATCATATACACAAAAATGGGCGCTAACGTAGTGGCCGTAAAATGCCAATGTGGAGTAACAAAGAATATTTTTGGACGGAGTACTCCGTACAGGGAATATACGAATGGAACACCTTGGAACACTTTAGAATCTTTTATTTCTTTGGATTTTATGGAAGTCCGCAATTGGTTTGCCCGTCAATCCTACCTAGATATATTGATGGGCCATATAGTTAAGCATCAACATGGTTCCAAGGTTCTGGGTGAGTTTCCAATTAAGGTAATCAGGAACAAGTATTGAACTTTATAACCTAAAATGGTAAAAGATAATAGGGGACCGTTATTATATATTATATCAATATCATATTAAATTCTTATAGCATATAATCCCAGATTAACCTTTTGTTCTCAATACTACCCCTGGGCCTTGACTCCTTGTGGGAAATTCCTCTTACTATGTACACCGCTAGAAAACCCCCCCCCCCAAAGGTTTGTCAAATATCTTAAGCCTAAAGGATCGGCATACGTTCATATTATCCCATGTTCCTGGAATCTTTTCACATTCCCACTGCCGGCAACGCATAGCAGTTTCCTAAGATACCGATTGCAGGAAGTACAGGAAGTACAAGTACAAGAAAGTACAATGCAAGTAATTCTACGATTGGTACATTCTCCAGTCCAATCATTTTCAATAATACCACGTGAAATTCGAAGATTCGAAGGTTCTCTCCATAGACCCAGTTCCCTGGGACTGGGACGGATCTCGGATCCACGCCCAAAGTTTGTGATATCATCTTATAAAGGGTGATGTCCCGCTGTTCATGGGTTTCTATGTCGTATGTTGTACGGTTTCAGCTTGATATCTTATTGATTCTAATGTTCCATATATAATAATTGGATGTGCAGCGTATGCAGAAAATACCAGAGCCACTACCGAGTGCCAACAAGTCTAGGCCCAATATTTACATTTTCGACACATACGATTGATCAATTGTGCACTTGAGCAAAAGCACTCAATATTCTGGGTTCCTAGGGTCATTAAAAAATAATCCACACATCCCCCAGATAGTGTGCCCATTCGTGTGCCTTGGGTAGGGATCCCAAATTCCCACACATGCTAACATGTTTGCTAGTGCAGCCAGTCACCTAAAATGCAGCATGGAGCAATACAATCGCATCGAGGCCAGATCCCCCTTGCCACTTTCTTACGCCTTGCCTTTCCATTTTTGGTTCCGCTACCGCTACCGCTACCAACCCCTGCAAAGGCCAGTTCACCTCTCTCCACAGTGCATAAAATGACGGGTCAGGAATCCTACGGCTCCAATGCTGTCGTGCATATTACCAACAGTATGGCGCTTGGAACACGGAGATCTTATCCCCAGTATCCCCAGTGGCGATCCGAACGTGGGACGGCCGAGTACTGGAATTGAGTTTGGATCTATCAGATTATCCTGTTCCCCTCCATTGTTGCCATCCCCACCCGTAAGCCGTCGGAGAAATTTAAGAGAGAAAATATACTTCCAAGGACTGGACGTGCAAGCCGTTTGGCTCTCTCGTCCCTTGCCCTCGGCAAGGTGTGGTAGGTGTGTCTGCATCGGATGGAGCAAGCACACATTCTATAAAGTCATTGCTCTCTCTGGAGCCGCCACAACTTTTAGGAACCGCTCATCCCGGTAGAGAATGAGAGGGACCCTCCGCAATTTGACCCGACACCGGAGGCGAATAAGTTATTCTTAGAATCTAGGCCTCTTTCCCTGCTTGTTTTGCATACGCTCGCTTATATACACAATAATAGTACCTAGGGAGGTCCACGTAGATATATTTATATATGTACATAATTTCTTCCACAAATAGCCCTATCAAACACCCACAAGATCTATATACAACATATATATGTATTAAACAAGAGACCCAGTGCCCGGTACGGTAAAACAAATCAGCAATATCTCCATATCGGACACTTTTTGCTGTTGCATCGCATGAGCTAGCTCCATATGCCGGACACACCTCGATTTTCATTACCGAGTACACAGCATGTGGACATCAATCCCCATCTACGCTCATCAATTGGGCCGCGATACCTCGTGATCGCCACTGATCGCCACTGTCGTAGAGTGGGCGAGAGTTATTGTCAATACATAATTCGTGAGCATGAGAGCTAGAACACTAGTCGAGAAGATCCGAACTTAAGATTCTCATTCTGATCGCCACCTTCAGGCTTGCGGGTTGGGGAGTTAGCAATATCCGCGTTCACTGTGCGGTGTACTATATGTACTATGTGTACCATGTACACCGACACGGGAGGACAGTTGCATCGGATAAGCCGAGGTGCGCTGGTGTGCTGTTGTTATGGATTGATCGATTCGAGCTAACGGGGTTGCGCCGGAGATGAGTATGTAGGCAATATATTTTTTGAGCGGGATGATGCATGTCTCGGGTCTTCAATCTCTGCTGAGAGGCTGAGTCTCAGCTTGAATCGGCTTGCGCTGGTTCGACTGGGGCTGTAGTTTACAGTACAGTAGCTTTTGGTCTAGAACTGGACTGGTGCGGGCAGGCTTCGCGCTGTAGTAGCCTCTAGGTTGCGATGCATTCGCATCTTGACTACAGATTAGAAAAAACACTTACGTGTGCCCCTTGATCTTCAGGTATAAAACTAGGCCTGGGATGTTTCTGGAACGATGACCAGAGAACAACAAAAAGACATGAGAGCGAATCATCCAGGAAGTAGTAATGTTGAAGATCCAGGGAAACAAAGAAAAAATACGGTCATTAAATCATTCGAAAAAGAGGTAACGTCAAATGGTATCATATCACTCGGAAACGATGCGGTTAACCCGTCCCTGTTTTGTTTGCTATGGTTCGAACCTACGAGAATGCATTATCCAAGCCCGTTAAGCAAGACAAGACGCCGTTCCCCAGCTACTGTTTTTAGTGTTTGTTTTTAAGCTGCCAGCTAACCCACGGATATCAGAAGATATTGTGAATTTAGTTGGCAAGGTCGTGGGCACGGCGGCGGTCACGCTCCTCAGCAATGGAGAGCTAGAAAGAAAATGTTAGGACCAATTCAGAAATACTACTGTTAAAGAATATAACATACCTTGACACCCTTACCCTTGGGGAGGGAAACCCAGGGCTTGTCCTGTCCAATGACGAAGACGTTGGACTCACGGGTAGCGAACTGGTTGTCAAGAGCATCGCGAACGTGGACGATGTTGAAACCACCATCGTGACGCTCACGGTGGGTGATGACACCAACACGACCCATGTTGCGACCACCAGTGGCCATGATGACAACACCGGAGTCGAACTTGACGAAGTCGAGGATCTTGCCAGTGGCAATGTCAACCTTGACGGTGTCGTTGACCTTGATGGCAGGGTCGGGGTAGCGGATGCTGTAGAGCACGCAAGTTAGCAAACCATGTTCTGATCTAATAGAATCTTACTGTTTCCATTGTCCTCCGCCGATCAACCAAAGCTTGGTCCAACGACTGAATGACACGGAACTTGTGGAGTGTGGAACTCACGTTCGCGCATCGTGCGTAACCAAGAATGGGATCCCGCCCTTGCCGAGCTGAACACGCTTGACCTTGCAGAGCTTGTACTCAGCCTCCTCAGCCTGGATGCGGTGAACGGTGAAACGGCCCTTGGTGTCGTAGACGAGACGGAAGTGCTCGCCGGTCTTCTCGAGGGAGATGACGTCCATGAATCCAGCGGGGTAGGTGGTGTCGGTGCGGACCTTGCCGTCAACCTTGACCAGACGCTGCATCATGATGGCCTTGACCTCGCGACCGTTCAGGGCGTACTTGAGACTGCCAACGAAAGAAATGTCAGTGATTGTTCGTCGCGTGTCGAGGAATTCAGGGTGTCGCGTGCGTACCGGTTACGGATGAAGACAATCAGGGGAAGGCAGTCCCGGAGCTTGTGAGGACCGGGGGAGGCCTTGGGCGCGTAGGTTCCGGACATTTTGTCCAAGAGCCAGTGCGAGGGCGCACTGAGGCGCTTCTGGTGCTTTCCGCTGCAAAAACATACTCGTTAGTGGTTATGTTCCAAGTCGACAAAATTTCCATCATCTCGCAGCAACTGGCTGAACTCGCTGCCTGGTAGAGAGACGAGTCCAGTGTGCAGGATAGTGATGTAGAGGACGATCTCATGACACTTACGGGCCGCGCATTTTGACTGATTTGTCGACTGAAGGTTAGGTGGTCGGAGTGTCGAAAGAGAAGGCTCAAGCCGAGAAGTGATGATCCAAATCAGAGAGGAATTCGCTTAGTGTGTGGTGAGTGTGAGCCCTATTCCCCACTCAGACCAATCAGACTCCACTAGTGGATTTTTAACGCTTGCTTATGTCATCTCCAATCGGGGCCCTGATCCACCCATGGACACGTGAACTTCCCTTTTAGGAATCGAGAACAATGAGATCTAATTCGTTTATACGATGTATCTATTTGACATGCGCTGATAATTCCACTTTTCCGTAACTATCTTAAATGTAGCCCTTGATGACAGCAACCTCGGCGTTGAGGATGGATGACCCAGCAGCTCCAATGACGGTGTTGTGGGAGAGAGCAGCGAATCGGATATCAAAGTGACCACCTGGGGCACCTTCACGAACCCGGCCAACACTTACTGTGTATCCACCAGAGATGTTGCGGTCCAGGCGGGGCTGGGGACGGTCGGGTGCATCGAACACCTTAATCGCGGGCTCTGGTGCGGAAGGAGCACCCAACTTCTGTGCCTCCGACTTGTACTCCCGCAGAGCCTCCTTGACCTGCTCGGCGGTGGGGGTCTGGCGGTTCTTGAAACGCAAGGAAACGAATGCCATGTGGCCGTCAGTGACACCAACACGAGTGCAAGTGGCACCGATGCGGAGTCCAGTTTGCTCGTCGAAACCGGTGGCGCTGGCATTCAATGAACCCAGAATCTTCTGGGCTTCGTTCTCAAGCTTGTCTTCCTCGCCGCTGATGTAGGGGATGACGTTGTCCAGGATGTCCATGGTAGGTACACCGGGGTAGCCTGCTCCAGAGACGGCCTGCTCGGTGAAAACCTCGACTTCCTCGACAGGGCCAAACTTGGCCTGGAGAGCTGCGAAGGGAATGACGATGCCAATAACAGCGCAGTTGGAGTTGCAGACCAAGAAACCCTTCTTGAGACCGTACTGCTCGCGCTGGTGAGGAATCAGATCCAGATGTTGGGGGTTCACAGTAGGAACGACCAAAGGCACCATGGGGTCCTTGCGGAAGTTCTTTGCGTTTGAAAAAACAGGGATCTCAGCCTTAATGAATGCCATTTCTGGGTAAAATGTTAGTACATGCTCTAGTTTGTTAAATCTAACACATCTGATATCACATACCAGTCTCGCCAGCAACATCGCTGTTCAGTCCAGAGAAGACAAGGTCACAATCCGAGAACTGTTCAGGCTTGCAGTCACGCATGACCAAGTTGCTGAGCTTCTCGGACATGGGTGAAGACTGCTTCCAGTTCACGGCATCCTTGTATTTCTTGTTGGCTGAACGTTCAGAAGCACCCACAGCGTGAAGCTCAAGGAAGGGGTGGTCGGCCAGCAATAGGATAAAGCGCTGGCCCACGGAGCCAGTGGCACCGAGAACACCTATAACAAGTTAGGATTGAGTGATGCATGAAATAATTTGTAAGATTCGAGAACGTACCGCACTTCTTCTTTGGGAATGAAGGAGCCATTTTGCTTTTGAATTTTATATGAAAACGGGTATCAATCTTATGCAAGTTAGCAAACCAATAGTCCCAATAAGTCAAAACCCGCGGTTAATTTAAAGATATACAAAACAACAACTGCCATGCCGGGTCGGGTCATATACCACCTAGCCACCAGAGGCCTGTATGAGTCAAAGCGTTTCCAGAGCCCCGCATGCAGTATATAGGAGGCTCTGCCGGCTTCAATGTCTAACAGATCACATGGCATAGAGTCCCAGGCGAATTTCACAGCAAAATATCAATATGAAACAACATTTGTACTTACAGCGTCGCTGATGATCGGGTTAAAGGCTTGTAACATTCCACGCCGACAGCGATATCGCTCTCAGCCAATTCCAACCTTGGTTGCCTTGCCCCGCGCTTAGTCAGTATTCTGAATTCGGACAAAGTACTGCTCTCCGATTGGACAGCTTTGTGGGTCTCTGGTCAAAGTTAGGTAACGGCCCAAGATTTGGCTTGTTTGCATTTTTTTTTTAAGGCTTGCAATGTTAAAGTATGGACTGTGATACGGCTAAATCTTTGATCTATTTATGCTTACGCATGTGAACTTGCGAAAAGCTTGCACAGAGATTCTGCAAAAAAGTGCGTCTTTGAAAGGCTATGAACAAGGCAGGCAGTGGCTCTGGGCTTTTCAAAACCACATCAAGTGGGATGCCTTGACATGTTTGCTCGTCAATCTTTCTCTGGTCCCGAAAGGGAAGGTGCTAGATTTGGCATGGCAAGCCGTCGATGAGACATATGACTACTTGAAGATGGATGATGATGCCCGGGGTGATTACCGCTGGGGAATTATTGAAGAGCTCCGCACGCAGGCTCTATTTTCTCGGGACATGATACAGATTGATCCATCCAAATGGGGGGCTTCACCAGATGATGACAGCGGTTTCGAAGAATCACACACCATGGCTACAGAATCACCACAACAGCTTGGTCCGTGAGCATCAAAGCGCCAGAGAGAAGACGATATTGGTTCTTCCCGTTCTTCCCCGGGCGAGCTGGAAGCCATAGTCCCGGACTGTCGTAATGAGGTGCCGGCCCTGCAATCAAAAGCCCAAGAACAACTTCCCCGTATTTGGGCGTTGGCGAATGCTGCCGCGGCTGCTCCGACAGCTATCGACAGTTCATCTCACATGGAACCGGCCAGTGAACTTGCACACATACCAAGCTCAGACACTGGCTGTCAGTGGAGTGCGATTCTCTTCGAGCGATATTTTCAGGTCCTGGGCTCTGAGCAAACACSAGCGTTATGAGAAGAAAACTCAACAATTTGTACCATTTCACTGGGAAACCAAGAAGTTTATTCTTCTATATTGTATAAAATGCTAAATAACAATCAATGTCCTGGGCCCGGTGTTTCCTCGTCGTAGTCGAAGATCTTGCCAGGGTTCAGTAGCCAGTTCGGATCCAATGAACGCTTGATACTGCGCATGACATTGATTGTGTCCGGCCCAACTTCCTTTTTCAAAGACCCTTTCTTGCCCAGCCCAATGCCGTGCTCGCCCTGTAATAGTGAATTAGCTGATATTCTGGTGCCTCCAATATGAACGACTTACCGTGCATGAGCCCTCCATTTCCAGCCCACGATCAACCATATCGTATACTACTTTCTCGACTCGCTCCCTTTCGGCGGGATTGTTACGGTCATACATAATGCTTGCATGGAAGTTTCCATCGCCAATGTGACCAAGAATACTGGCAAAAAGGCCTAGGTCGACCAATTCCTTCTTAGAGATTTCTGGAAGGAGTCAGTATACATGCAACGAAGTAAGTCTTGAAGAGGCCATACCAATAATATCAGGCAGTCGAGAAATGGGCACGGCCACATCAGTCGACCAGACCTCTGATCCCTCCTTACGCAGCGCCATCATGCTCCACAGCGACTGCTTCCGCGCCGACCACAGGTCATGAGCTTCGCGGTCATCACGAGCGAATTCAAATGACTGCGCATTGTTACCTCGAGCTAGCTTCGTCGTCATATCGATACTATCCGCCACACCGGCGACAGTCCCCGAGAACTTGAAGAACAGCGTAGGTGAGACCTTCCATTCACGGCCGGTCCCACCCGCCCGATTAATAACGTCCATTTGAACATCATCCATGATCTCCATACACTGCACAGAGACACCCTTCCGAATAAGCTGCATAGCCGTCGAGGCCGCATCACGAATAGTCGGGAATGCGACTACGCCAACGCGAGTTTGTTCCGGGATTGGAGCCAGCTTCAACGTAGCCTCAGTGACAATACCGAGGGTACCCTCCGAGCCAACAATCATGCCGGTGAGATTGTAACCGGCGGAGGTCTTGCGCGGACGTCTGCGGGTTTTGATGATGCGGCCATCAGCCAGCACGACCGTGAGGTTAATCACCCAGTCCTTCATGGTACCGTAGCGGACGGCGTTGGTGCCGCTGCAGTTTGTGCCGACCATACCGCCGATCATGGCGGATGGGCCTGGGTCGACGGGGAAGAACATGCCTGTTTCCTTGATCTGCTCGTTCAGATCCATCCACTGGATGGAGGGCTGCACGACGACGTCCATGTCGTCTGGGTGGATTTCTAGGACTTTGTTCATGAAGGCGAAGTCGATTGTCATCCCGCCGTGCGGGGCGGAGAAGTTGGCTTCCAGACTCGATCCGCCTGAGTAGGGGATCATGGGCATGCGGTATTTGTTGCATACCTTGGCGATCTCGGAGACTTCCTGGGTGGTCTTGGGGTATGCGATTGCGACGGGGAGACGGTCGGCGTTTAGGCTGGACCATTCTGAGAAGCCGTGTTGGTGTAGTTCGTCTTCATCGGTGCTGATTGTGTCTTCGCCGAGCTTTGTTCTTAGCTCGTTGATAGCCTGGGGAGGTTGTTAGTTTGGATGGCTCTGGACTGGACTGGTGTGAGATTATGTTGCAATTGAGTGATTTACCTTTTCAAAGTCCTTCACTGAGCCATATTGTGGCTTCTTGGATGTCTGTGTTGGTGTCTGGGTATATGAGGAGACGCCGTAGCCTAACCCCGCAGCAAATGCGGAGACGAGTAGAGCCTTGCTCGGGGTCCAAAACGGTGAAGGGGGAGTGTTTGTAGATGAGGAATTGCCCTCTTTTGTGTTCTCTGTTTTCCCAGCATCGGAACTGTTTAATCTAGCACCGCGAGCTAGAATAGTGCGCGAGATCTTGGGTCGACAGATAGGAGCCGGTAGCGCTCGTGAGACCCGGACTCGCATTGTGGATAATTATAAGAGGTTATAGAGAGCTGTGCTATAAAAAAGGAAGAAATGATTCGATATTGCCCATGATGCGGGGTTTTGTACCTCTCAACCTTGGACTTCGGCCGAGAGAGGTAGGTAGGTAGATTGGACGGCTTATGCCATAATCCACTATAATTTCACGATATCCCACTATCCCACTCTCCATTACCGAGGTGGAGAAGCCAAACGTGGGGGCGAATGGGAGTAGAAAGGAGAATTCCGTTGTACGGCAGATTCCGCCCTTTTATCCGTATAATACTACTAATAAGGGGACTAAAAAAGACATATGACTTATTCTTGTTCTTTTAAATCTACTCTATAACTTTTTAATCTGAACTTACTCATTCCATTTATGGTCTGTTATACAAAATATAGCTATTATTTACGTTGTAATATGGAAATTAAGGTCTTTAAGAGCCGATAAGGGTACATAGGCTAAAAGGCGGTCATAATTTACTATGGCGGATGGTAATAGACTGTCCTTTTTTACTTTCTCTTTAATTTTTTTACAAGCCGAACTTATATACATCGTATCTATTATCCATAATCTAATACTATTTCAATGTATAACCAAATGACTGAAGAGAAGCAAAGAAAGTAAAGATGTCAATGGTTGACGGGGCAACCGACGGAGCAGAGAACCTCGTACACTCAACACAACGCCAACCTTTTGGAAGTCAGAGTGAATCGCGTACTAACCACTAAATCAACTTAACATACATGCAATTTTAAAGCGATGGAGCAGCTCGCTCAACTAATGCGCGAGGTGGAACGCATAGTCACCGCACCATACGTACCTTCGTTACAGGTAAGTCTGTTGAGACTGGCATTGGAGTATAAATGCTAATAAAACCAGGATCTCCATGATCTGGTGCATCAAAACCAGTCTTTGACAATTGGCGCCTGGGCATTTTGCAAACCCTGCCAAGTTGGCTTGTTGGCTGATGTTTTGATCGAAGCCTTGTCACGATCACGCGTCGCTCTGCCTCTGATCACTGCGTTCGGTTTGTGCTCAATGGAAGTCTTGTTGGCGCTCGAGTCTGACATATTTTAGCATCTACCTCGACCTTTAGAGATGCGCTGCTCGAGCGACATCCGGTGATTTTGGATGTCTTTCTAGAAAAGGCCATGGACAGTAATCGGGCTGAGGTGAGCTTCAATTTATGGAGCCAACAAATACTAGCTGGAGGGCGTCAGCTAACTTTTTCAGTATTTACCGGCTTGTACCGCATTGTTCTCATCGCCCTTGCCAGCAGGTGTTGTGCCGCCAGCTAGGATTGCCCCCTTCATCACGAAGCTGGTGAGCATGACGGCAGGGAATCCCTGTGTTGAGACTGTAGCACCTCTCCACGCACTCTTCTCAGGGCTCAAGGGCTCACCAAGAGTTTTGAATGATATCCCATCCGAGGTCATGTCCAATCTCCAGCTGGAGTTCACCAAGACACTGCGCAACCTTGACGATCATATGGGCAACCTCTTGTGCCTGGCAACTTTTGCGCAGATTGCGACGGCACTAGGCACAACATCTCAAAATCAACACGGATCAGAAGCACCATGGCTTCTTAACATTAAGCATTTCTTCGGCCAGAAACGGGGTCTCAAAACACTTGACTTGGTCGTCTTGCGTGTTATACTAGCTTGCTCATCTAGTTGCAAACTGGCACCATCCGAGGCGGCTGAGAGTATTCGTCTGGCGATCTGCATTGCTGAAGCAATTGAATCCGAGCAGAAACAGGTTTGGATAGCAGGTAATAATTCTAAGATTGCTAAGCTGTGCGAGAAGGCTGTTAGAGACGGTCTCCATGGTCAGACACAAACGATGGTTAGCTATGGCTGTTCGCATATCGAGACTAAATGCTAATCATTCGATGATAGGTAATCGTCTTTTTGCACACACTTCTCCCGGTACATTCACTACCGTCCCAGCTACGAGAACTTGGCATAAAAGTCCTTTTGTCCAAGAACAGCCAAGAGACTTTGGAAAAAATACCACATCAACTGATTCCACGCCTCGCGAAGTCTCTAGCAGTAAGTATAAAAGCTCCTGTCCGTGGAAAGCTTTTGGTAGCTGACATCAACAGGAATCTGGGGCACTTGCCACTCGGCAACTTTTAACCTTCATTTTCGATGTCTTAAGAAATAGTAAATGGTCAGGCATGGGAGAGATGGCAACACTGCACCTGGCACACTTGGTATTGGCCGGTGTGCAAGAAGTGCATCCCGAGATCATGCTTTCTAGTGTCAACAACTCCATGGTCCCTCTGAAGGAAGTTCTTGGGGATATGGTTGAACACTTTCCTCGACAGCCAAGCGAAAGCCAATGCAGTGATCGAGAATGGTGTGCATCCGAGCTGTACACAAAGAAAAACAGGCTGTTTTTATCTCTATTGGGACTTTACAACATGGCGACAGCGCAAAACGGAAGCGGCATTATCATGAAATCCTTTATGCGGCGAGTGGAGCAATCAATGCCGAGCATAGACTGTGCCTTTTCAACAACAACACCCAAAGCCTTCCGTGGCTCCCTTACATTGCGCGACAGACATGACCTCTCGTCGACCCAGATAAACCGCAATTGGCGCTCTGGGGTTACTGAGCTCTTCATGCAGAATGCCCAGACCTCTCACGACAGTATGATGAGAAAGATCGAGGATACGTGCTCTGACCTAGAGCGCCGCTGTTACGATGTTGAAGGGCCCCTGCGAGCTGCTGAAGAAGAGCGGGACATATACGCGAGCGAAAACGAGCAACTCAAAAGGCAAAACAAGGAGTTAAACGAACAACTAAGTACCAACAATACAGAAGTCCAGACTAAGTTACAGAACTCACACGAATGTTTCGTTGAACTTGACCACGAGAAGACACGCCTTGAACAGCTTCTTCAAGGTCAATATGCATATACCGAAGAGCTGACTGTGTCGCTCGGATCCACACGCGAGGATCTTCAGCAGCAGCAACGGAGTTCCGAGAAGGCACTTCTTGACGAAAAAGAAAAGGCCCGATCTAAGGAGTTGGAGATGATGGCTACTTTGACTGGAAAGGATGATCAATTGGAAGAACTCCAAGAAGAGATGTGCAGTTTGCAAATGAAGAATGAGCAGACATGCCTGAATCTTGATCAAGTCACGAGCGAAAAGGCCAAATTATCCGAACTCTGTAGCTCTCTGGAGCAAGAACTTGCTAATGCTACAGAAGCATTGAAGCAAATCAGAATTCTTGCTGATGAGAGAGAAGACGAAGTGAACCGCCTCCTGGCCCAGGAGGAAGAATTGCGAAAGGAACTGGGGTCTGTGGAAACAACAGTGAGTCTTTTTGGCAGGCTTTTTAACATCAATCAGTACGATTGGTCTATACTGACTCTTTCTAGGTTGCACAGCAGAACGTTGAAGTTGAGAGGCTCTATTCTACATTGGAAGAATCTGAGGAAAAATCGCGGAGTGAGATTGAAAGGCTGAAACATGACCGTGAAGCCGAAGCTTCTCGGGCCGCATCTGAGGTATACCTAAGCATCCATCAAATCTGTGTATGTGTGAAACTAATATGTGCCAAAACAGATAGCGAAGCACGAGACAGATAGTCGGCGATTGCATGCTGCTATGCAAGCAGCCGCTCTTGATGCTTCTAGAGATGCCCAATCGAAAGACAAACGGATCCAACACCTAGAGAGAAAGGTAATTGATACCACCTGTGTATGCAAAACCTGGACGCTCTAACATTAAATTCAGGTGCAAGCCTTACGAGACGAACGTGCTGCCAAGGCGCGTGAGTTCTCAGAAGCACAACAACACATTGGTCGTCTAATGGGTGTAATGGGCTTCTCTGCCAATACCCCCGAATCAAACGCCCCTCCAAGACACCAGCGAACCAGGTCCGCTGCCAACACCACCCCAGCTGCAAGGATCCCGCAACCCGTAAGCGACGATGAAGATGGCACACAACTGGCACAGTCCTTCGAGTCCATAACCTCCAACTCCCATGAACCTACCCCGAAACGACCAAGAGGGAACCGCAAATCAACGACCCTGCCTTATAACTTGGACACTCCCTGCGCTGCAGCTCCTAAGGCGAAATCCCCACCGCCGGCCAGCGGCATGTCCCGCTCAGTGAGAAAGCCACTGGCAGAGGCGGACCGCAACAGCCCCACGAAATCTCAGTCAAGCAGTGCATTGAAACGCAACCAGGTGGATGACTCTTTCCGGGAGACGCAGGCTCAGGAGAATACTGAGGAAAACCGACTTCACGATTTGGATTTGGATATGGATCTGGAGTTTTCAAGAGACTTTCTCTTTTCCAGCACTGCTTTTACTGGGTCAACAGATCAGATTGCCCCGCAGTGAGAAGGTTGCTTAGTGGTAGCAAAGTACATACCTAGGTGGTGTGACTACCCTACCCTAGAGGTACATATGTTGTGAATAATCGTATCATGTCCATCGTATCTGTTGTTTTCCGATGTGATTCTTAGTATTGTACACTTTTATGCAGTCAATAATATGCACCACAACACCCAATTATCTTATTATTAGACTTAGTCCATTTTAATGCTTCATCTGCCGCTATCTCAAGTCAATTGTTTGAAGCTTTAGAGTAGGTTTCTCCGTACGACCATTCCATTTTTCCTTAGATTGTTCACTGCCTCAATTTCTTCAAGCTAGTTGTGGCTTATTCACATATACACTCTAACCAGATGAGTATCTGTATCTGCTTCCCGGTATTTGCCATCATTGAAGTTGCTAGACATAGAGCACACCTTTAGTCTCACTACCTCTTCAGCTTTCTAGGATAGTGAATAATCCATTCCTCATTGGGACATCACTTTAGTGGGCCCGGCAACTTATCCTTCAATAAATATATAACTATCAATCTAGCTAGGTCAGAGATAGTCGCCGCGAAGAGCAATCGTTCCCTGGGTATGTATATGAGGGATTCTCAGCTTCGCCTCACTCCTGAGAAGAATAACCGGGTACAAGTAGTCCAAGTAGGTCTCATTCGTAAGTACATGTTAGATGCGTAACAAGTCTGCTCGTTCTCACTTGACTAAATTCAAAGTGATCGGATGAACCCTCACATTCCTTGCCTGCCATGTCTCTTTGAGGTACATTTGAATTTGATAGATCTTTCACCTACAGTCCATGTTACAGTTCAAGAAGGTCGCTCTTTTTCTATTAAACTGTGTTTCTGCACCTTCCTCCTGTGTGCGTTTAGACGGTCGTTCTTTCCTCGTATGTGTAATTTCTCAATTCCTTATGTACGTACATGTATACCTACCTACCTACCTACCTACCTAGGTAGGTAGGTAGTCACTGTAGTCACTGCGGTCCCTAGTTCCTTCCTATATATTCTTCAATCCTTCACTCCTTCCTCTTCTTCCTCTCTTCTTCTTCAACTTCTTCGTGACACATACTTCTTGCCTTACACATGATGACAGGCCCAGTTCTCCCCAGTTTGCAATACCCAAAGTCCAACCTCTTGAGAATGGTTCCCCCTAACGCACCTGCCCCTGCTCGCCGCAACTCACCAGTCCGGGACTGGATAACCTGGAGATCATGGAGGACTTGTGCGGTAGATCTGCTGAACCTCCCAAGAGAAATGAACACCCACGATATCTACGACGCTTTCCACCGGTACGGAAATCTGATCTCCATCGACCTTTGGGAGGACGCCTCGGGACGTCCGGATTGCAAGGGACGCATTCGGTTTAAGTGAGCATCCTGTCACATAGCTTAAATAATGTTGGCTGATTATATATAGGCCCCCTCCAACTGAGGAGTTCTGGAGAACCGGCTCCTTCGGCGTGAAGCTACGGAGTGGCCGTGTGACAGTGATATCACTCTCTATCTGTTGTGGTGACTTGAACGGGACCATCCAGAGCCCAGTCCGCCCAGATGTTCAGCTCCCTGGTGAAGTGGTAAGTGCACGCGCTATGAAGTTACCATCCAATACTGATAGTTATTTGAAGGAATTGAAAACTGTACAGGTTGACATCGGTGTGCTGCTAGGCCTCTCCACTTTTCATTCCATGCAGAGCTTTACCAACTTGGCATACCCCAGATGTGCTGTGGATGTCATGCGCAAGTGCTTGTTCCTGTATTTCAGAGTGGGTATTCGGGGTTCGGACACTGCAGATGTAAACCAGCATGACTATCGTGTCAAAATCACATTCCTCCAACTGACCCAGATTTACCAACAATACGACAAAGCCACGAGAGAACACTCCTTTTTGATTGTCCTTGACTCCGCTGCTATATGGCACCGAAAGGCTAAAGACATTCAGTCTACATTGACAGAGCCGTTGAGCTGGAGAGAAGAGGATAGTTGGTATCGCCAGACTTCCGTCACGCATAACCCGAACTCGCTAAAGACTCTTCCCGCCAATTTGAAGAAGACCGGGCATATCATTGACTTGGGTAAGTACCAGCATCTATTACAATACAGTACGCTTACTAGTTTGTCTCAATAGGGCGATGGAACGTGTTCAAGATCTCATTTGCAGCTGACGTGGACCTCAATATGCGTCGTGTCAGCGATACTAGTCACTATTTGATGTGCGTTGAAGACATTTTCAAGGACTATAACATCATCATCCAAGATGGGAGTCACTTTGTCGAGAAAGCCGACCGACCGGTACCAGTGTGGCATTGGATTGACTTTTCTGAGTCCAAGTCCAACAAGGCTTCCGCATTGCTGCAAGACCTGGGAAATCAAAACTATCTACACCTCCCCTTCAAGGTCCGGTATCAACTAGAGGTTTGTTTGTCCCAAGGATACCTCTCTGAATTCACCATGACCCGCGAATTCGTAGAGACGTTGAAAGGCCTCGGGGATGATCAAGCTACAAGACTGCTAGAGTTCGTTGCCACCGAGAAAAAACAGTACCTTGACCCAATGCAAATCTTTGACCTCAAGTTCTTCAAAGGAGTGACTGACTCAAGGATTCCGAACTACTGTTGCTTCATGCACACAGCGCGAGTCACTCCAACTACAATTTACTACAATACCCCAACTGTAGATATCTCAAACCGAGTCGTGCGCGAATGGTCTACAAAAGGTGCACCTGGGCGCTTTCTTCGAGTTCGATTTACAGATGAGAGGACTGAAGGTCGCATCAATGCTTCACAGAGAGATTGCAACGATGAAATCTACACCCGTGTCAAAAGGACACTGGCCAACGGCATCACCATTGGAGATCGTCGCTACGAGTTCCTCGCATTCGGCAACTCTCAGTTCCGCGAGCATGGCGCATACTTCGTTGCACCAGATGCCGGTATCTCCGCGGGGACTATCCGGGCCTGGATGGGGCAATTCAACCATATTCGAAATGTGGCCAAGTACGCTGCAAGACTAGGGCAATGCTTTTCGACCACCCGAGCTTTCACTGGATCATCTGTTCAAACTATTCCGTGCGATGACATTATCCGCAATGGCTTCATATTCTCCGATGGTGTTGGAAAGATTTCCAAATTCCTCGCCCAGATGGTCACATCCCAGCACGATATTAAGACTCTCACTGGAGAGCCTCCGTCAGCTTTCCAGTTTCGTCTTGGAGGAGCCAAGGGCATGTTGGTTGTCTCAACAGACCCTCTGCCTCAGGAGGTACACATTCGACCAAGCCAGCAAAAGTTTGAAACCAGTCAAGCCGGCTTGGAGATCATCCGTTGGTCCCAGTATTCTCTCGCAACTTTAAACCGCCAGATAATTCTCGTGCTTTCTGCACTGGGAATCCCAGATGAAGTCTTCCATAGTAAACTCAACACCATGTTGGGTAGCTTCCATCGAGCCATGCTGAATGATTCGAAAGCAATCAATCTTCTTCAGAAGTACATCGATCCAAACCAAACGACCCTAACCTTGGCCCAGATGGTATCTGATGGCTTCCGACGAAATGAGGAGCCGTTTGTCAATACCATGCTCGAGCTCTGGAAATCCTGGCATCTCAAGCACCTCAAAGAGAAAGCAAAGATTGCCATAGACCAAGGAGCCAACATTCTCGGTGTCATGGACGAGACAGGTGTTCTGAAGGGCTACTTTAAAAACGAATTACCCCGCAGAAGAGCCTCGTATGCAGAGAAACTGGCCGCTCTTCCTGAGATATTTGTGCAGATCTGCCGGCTAGATGGAGATGGCGAGTATGAAGTCATTGAAGGTCTCTGCATTCTCGCGCGCAACCCTTCGCTTCACCCTGGAGATATCCGTGTGGTTCGGGCAGTGAACCGACCAGAGCTGCAAGCACTCCGGGACGTGGTTGTTCTTCCCCAAACTGGCGACCAGGACATTGCGAGTATGTGCTCCGGGGGTGATCTCGACGGTGATGACTACCTCGTTATTTGGGACCCCGATATGATCCCCGCAAACTGGTTCGTCGAATGCATGAACTACAAGGGTTCCAAAGCGCCAGACCTTGATCATGATGTGACTGTTGATGAGATCACTTCATTCTTCGTCACCTATATGAAGAATGACTGCCTTCCCCGAATTGCACACGCTCATTTAGCTTGGGCTGACAGACTCCCGAAGGGCGTGTGGGAAGACAAGTGCATTCGTCTCGCCCAGCTTCATTCTGATGCAGTGGACTATAACAAGAGCGGTGCGCATGCGAGGATGGCCCGCTCTCTGGATCCCAAGTTCTGGCCCCATTTCATGGAAAAGCGTTTCAAGAGACCATCCAGCATTTACAAGTCCACCAAAATCCTCGGTCAACTGTACGACGCAGTGGTAACTCCTAACTTCGTTCCCAAGCTAGAGAAGCCCTTCGACTCTCGCATCCTGGAATCCCCGCTGTCTCCGGCAAGTGATACCTACATGGAATACGCCCGCGAGCTCAAGGCGGAATACGACATGAGCATGCGACAAATCATGGCTCAGTACGAGATAAACACTGAGTTTGAGGTGTGGTCAACTTTTGTACTCCGCCACAGCTTCGTAGTCAAAGACTACAAGATGCAGGAAGACCTAGGCAGGATCGTGGGCACACTCCGCCGCGGATTCCGCCACCAGTGCTACGACAAAGTCGGCCGTGATGGTGGAAACATTCCTGACTTGGTCATCGCCATGTATCGTGTTACCCAGGAACAGGTAGCTGCAGCACTGGAGGCTCGGCGCAATGAGGCACTGCTGAGAGAAGACATTTCCATTGTTGAAGTGAACTCTACTGAGCTTCCGCTCATTAGCTTCCCTTGGATTTTCCCCGACGTCCTCGGTGATGTTGCGATGGGCCGGGCGCGACAGGCTATGGTCTCAGAGGGACAAGGGACCGGCGATTCTGCAAAGCTTATCGGCGAGGGTTTGGCCTTCACTCACAAGCAGATCCTCAAGATTGTTGAAGATATGGATGGGGACATCAAACCGAACGCTGAGAACATGAAGCTGAAGGATAAGGAGAATATGAAGCCGAAGGCTCAGGCGGGCTCTAACTCCGCGCCTTCCGATCAAGAACTCATTGCTCGTCGGCGCATTGACAAAACCAAGCCTGAGTCCAAATCCGAAGACAGGGATGCGGGTTTGTATATCGAAGAGGATGATGAGAAGGAGGGAGGTGTGGCTATAGGCCCTGCGAAAGCTGAAGAGAAGATCGAAAAGACGGAGGCTGTAACGGAGGATATTGTGGAAATGGAGGGCGACGTGAAGCCTTCAGCGCTTGACGCTCTGATCAACATGATCAGCAGCTGACCTTTCACTTGTGAGAAAGTGAAAAAAGCAAAAAGACCGAGAAAAAAAAAAGGGGGAAAAGGGGAGGGATTGCAGACCAGTGTTTTGACTTAGTTAGGTGATGAGTTTCTAGTCTGCATGTGAATGAAACAGGGACGCTCGAATTCCCTCAAATTAGTACAACTAAACATCAACAGAGTCCATAGGGTATATCCAAGTCAAAACTCCAACTTCAAAACACCGTGTATCCAGAAGACTACCAATCCAATCCCTCATCTTCCTTCCGTTCCAACAATTTAACGACAGGCTCCAACATGGCCTTGGAGTGTCTCCAATTAGCAGCATCCCTAGTCCTCGAGTAGAAGATAGGGCAATCCAAACTATCACAGCTAACTTCATCACCAGGAGAAACACCCATACATGATCGACAGATAGCTTCCAGATCAACGACTTTCTTTTCTGCCCTCTGCAGCCGTGAAACAACATCCAGCAACGTAAGATGCGGCTTCTGCAGACAATTCCCACACACAGGCACAGCAGCATCAGACAATCTCGACCGACAGACAACACACGACGATGAGCGCATATAAGACTCAAGAGTCTTCCTACTAACCCCACCAACACCAGAATTCGGCCTCGCCAGCGCCGACCCCTCAACTCGCCGAATGCGTTGCACCTTCGGCATCTCATCATACCACTGGCGCACATTCGCACCCACAAGATTAAAAATCCTCTCCAGCGGCGGAATAATATTCTTCGTAATATAGTACTCCGCATCGAGCTCGAGCTGCGCGTCATGCAGAAGCGTCTGCGGCGCAACACAGCGATCAACAAGTCTCGCCCCCGGCGCACCGGTAACAACAACGTACGGCACGCGCTCACCGGTCTGCGGCTCGGAGCGCGGATCGTCCAGCATGCGTTTAGTGCTTATCACCGCGCCGGCGGGCAGGTTGCGTTCGGAGTACGTTCCCAGTCGGACTTCGCGGGCGAAGCAGAAATCTTGGATGGAGATGCGGCCTTGCATGATCTTTGCGCATTGGCGCTGGAAGTAAGATTTTACCTGGCTGAGGTCTGCGGTGCGGAAGAGTGTTTTCAGGGCTTTTTCTTCGATTTTTTGTTCGGCGGGTGTGCCGTCGCGACGGACGGTTTCGATGCCCTTTGCGTCGAATTCGGGCTCTTTTTGGTTGCGGTGTTCGTATTTGAAGCCTACGTAGCGTTTCTTTGCTAGTAGGACGCACGGATGGTAGACCTTTTCGAACTTGAGTTTGACCGGCCTTGGGTTTTGGTCTGTTACTGCTTGGGCGATTTCTTCGCCGATGTCGAAGGCTTGGTCGCGGGTGCGGCCTTTTAGGTAGACGAATAGGCTGTCGGTGTCGCCGTAGACGACTTCGGCGCCCCAGCGTTCAACGGAGTGGATGAAGGCGATGGCTTTTTCGAGGGTTTCTCGTCCGGTCTGGACGATGCTGTCGGCGATCTCGGAACAGGGCATTCGTCCGGAAAATGAGGCAGATGTGTAGCCGTATGTGACATTCGCAATAAGCTTGAGCGCTAGCTGTCTGTTGTTCAGGAGCCGCTGTAAGACCTTGTCGTCTTTGTCGGCCTTCATGCCGTTTTTGACCATCACGCGGGTTTCAAGAATCTCAGAAAGCATCTTGGCTAGCAGCGACTGACGCGCTTCCTGCTTCGCATACATCATGCCATTTGGTGCGATGTTGATCTTGTCTTTTAGTAAGTCCAGTAGCCTGGGCTGACGCTTGTAATCTAGGAACCCCATCTTATCTCGCCCGCGCCAGTGCATTGCTCTGCCCAGGAAGGTTGAATAGCAGTAGTTGTACGCGATCATGACACTCGGGTACAATGACTGGAAATCAAGCACCAGAAGTGGGCTAGTGTAAAAGTCACTTTGCGGTTCCATGACCAGGGGCAAGCATTCTAATGCGTTCTGCTGTCCGACCTGCTTTCTGCTCGGTGAGACGAGCAGGAAGTTCTCTGGCTTCGCAATTCGGAACATCAGAGACTCGACTTTGAACTGGGATCCCCGGGTAATCACAGAGGCAAAATCAATGCCCAGGAGTCTCGCTTGCTCACTTGTCCTTGGCGTCAATTCATTGGCCTCAAGGATTTCCAGATTCATTTGCACGCGAGAGGAGAAATATTCCACGACTTTGAGGATATTGCGAGGCCTGCCGCTTAGATGCCATTGCGTCAGGTGTTTGGGGGAATAGTGTGGAATTCGACGATGCAAGACATGAAAGACGACGTTCTCCATTGTGTACTGTAGGAGATTCAGTTCGCTTTTCATAGCACGCCAGATATTGAACATGTGTCGCCCGGTGATGCGAATGGACGATGAGTGGTTGAAACCCCACTGATCTGCCTCTTTCCCAAATCGTCCATTGGATTGGGTTTTGGTCCTTGAAAGCTCCTCGCAGATGTCAAAGTCGTACTTCTTGCGCGCTCGCTCAATCACATATCCCCACGAAGCGTTGTGGACTTCGTAGCCTGTGATGATGTCCGGATCGTAGTACCGGACAATGTCTATGAGTCGGTTTATCAGGTCCAGCTCCGTAGGCTCACGCTCGACGTCAGTTGTCAATGCTTTGGAGATTTTGGCCTCCGGCCTCTCGCCTTCGCCATGGTAAACCATCCCAACATGAACCCCAGGAAGATGACTATTGACTTCAATATCCTCGTCTTCGGATTGGATGCACCAGAACAAGGAAGTGATCTCATCCTCCTCGGGGTCGGGCATCAAGGTTCCACGTGTGTTTACATGCACTTCTAAGCTCAATGTGCTCATGTGTTGAGCTTGGTGTTCCACGCTGGTGGACACACCTTTCGGCGAGTATTTGAAACCATGTGCATTCTTCTGTGTCGGGCCCTCAATCTGCGAGAGGAGGTTGGATTTCATTTCAGCAGGTATGGGTCGGGCTGCTTTTTGGTTAGACGCTTGCGAGGCTTCTAGCTCTTCAAACCACTGTATTACTTCTGACCGGCTTGGAGGAACAGGAGCAAACTCCCAGAACTTGGAGGTACACCATTCACGGAGTTGCTGGTCAACCTTTTCTTGCTGATCTCGGTCATGTGCTGTTGGTGTCTGCTCACCAAACATTGCAGGTGCCTCTGCCGTTGGGTCGAAATCGGGTAGATAGTGGATGGTGTTGCTCACCAGCCGAAATTCTCTGCCGCCATATTCTCTTGGTCGTTCAGGCACATCCGCTTCATCGCTGTAAAATGCTTTCTGGTATACAACTGAGGGACGCCCACGTTCATTTATTGATGAGCTGACTTCCCCGGATGTCGGGCTGGCAAACTTGAAGCAACGCAATGACGTATTGGATGGAAAATTGAATGACTGACGAATGTTTGTCATGGTCTCCGCGAGATATGGATCGAGAGAGACTGGCCCCATCAACGTTGCAGACGAATTTAGCTTTGAGGAACTTTGAGTTTCACTAGTTTTGCCTGACAGTTCCGTGGCAGATCCGGAAGGGAAAGAACTCAAGAGGGGCTGGGAAGACTCGGGGTCTTTTCTGGAAGAATTTGCCTCGTCTTGGCTGTAGCGCAAAATGGTCAGAGGATCATTTGGGTCCTTGACTACCGGAAACTTCAGGCCGCTGGTGTAACTATGCGCCTTTGGACGGACCGTCCTCTGCGAGGAAGATGATTTTGGTTCTGATGACGGGGTTGCCGCGTGAGAATCCAACTTGCTATCAAACAAGACACTCTTTTGTCTGTCATCTTGCTGATGCTTCCGCGTGTTGAACGATTCCAATGACCCATCAGACAAGCCGTGTTCGGCCATGTGTCTAGCTCTTTTGGTAGGCGAATGGTGAAAATCGAGGGTTTCGGAGTGTTGTCTTTTAAGGGCTACACTTCTGTTTTGGTTCTGGTCTCTGGGCCTTTCTTCTTGGGCTACAGAATCTCCTTTCTTGTAAGCACCACCCATAGTTGCTTCTGGGTGGTTGGTTTCAGCAGGCTCTGCAGGTGCACCCGCATCTAACAAGGGCATTTCGTCAAAGATCTCATCGTAGAAGCTTTCCCCCAGCGGTTCCTGTTGTGTTTCAGGCTCGTGTTCGATTCTCGCTTCCAATGAGTGCCCTCCTTGATCAGAATCCGAGTAATATTGTCCGTCAGTTTGAGAAGACAAAGCGAGACCCTCGTCAACCGAGATCTCCGGTACTTTTTGCTCGGTTGATTCCTGGGAACGGCTACTATCAAAAGTAAAAGTACTGATTTTGTCAGGAAAGAAGTCCTCAACACTATCCAACGCAGTCTTGACATATTTGGCTTGATCGTCGGTATCGAAGAATGTCCCAAATGACGTATCTTTGTTGCCATCCGCCTGTTTCTCATTAGCAGCAAGCTGAGATGCCATCTCACGAAATTCTTCCTCGTGTATCCAACCACCTTTCGACTGATCTCTTGGGTCCGCAGACATTGAAACCAATTCTTCAGGTCCAAACGGAGTGCTTCCGGGTTCAGTAATACCCATCCTCTTTTTGCGTCTGCGAGTCTCATCCTGCCACAGTCCAGCCACGCTAGGAACGAGCCGCTCATTAACCGCAACAGGTTTCAAAAGCTCGGTGAAATCATGGTGTAAAGGCCGTTCCTTTACATCAAGGCGGTTCAGGATATCTTGAACGCAGACATCAACCTCCAGCGCGCAATGGCTTTGCTTCTGTAATGCAGGGTGATCGAGTATGCTCTCGGGTAGAATAGAACGATCGTGCCAGCGATGGGCTAGGTTGCTGAGCTCGAAATACTCAGGTACCGGTGCTCGGAACTTAACTTGTCTACAGCTCATGATTGCACACCCGTACAAATTGTAGTCGCACATCCATTGCGGGATGTATTGCACATGTGCCTCGTAGGGCTGGAGCGGACGTTTCATCACAGCTCCCTGGTGCAGAAGATCGACCAGGCGAGTCGTATGGAAGGGGTTTAAGAGATAAATTTTGAAGAAAAACCGCCATCCCACATGGTATCCGTAGAACGGGACTCCTTTCACCAAGGTGATGTGCGCCACAAATGCTGTCCTCCGGTCATATGCATTTCGGCGGAAGCTAACCGCCAGGGCATGATCGATTGAAAGATGAAGGGTTCGGATTGCCGAATTCACTGCAATTTTTGTAAGTCAACCCATCAGGTCATCGATGACTATCACTAACCATCTTCTGGCGCTAAGGACCCGTTGTATTCGATGTAAAGGTATGGAAATGCGCCATGGACATGTACGCAAACCCTCTGGCCAGTCTCGGTGGCTCCGAATATTCGAATCACAGGCACCTTGGGCTTAAAATCTTTCTCCGAGACCTCATCACGAAAAGGTAGTGGCGGATCCAACTCCGACGCGGTCGCCTGGTAATGATCGATACAGTTGAGACGCACACGGAATGGCTCCATCGCTCTGGTTGGTGGCGACCAGAAGCCACAGCAACATTGCGGGGGGTAAATGGTACACACCGATTATCGCATGTGTGCTCCTTTCGCATCCAGTAAGAATAGTTGAGAAAACGCGACCGAGGTATGTCCATGACAACGCGAGATAACGCCTGATCACGTGATTCGTATCAATTCTCCGCTCGCCAAGCTCGGGCCTATCGCAACTTCACTCATCTTTCATCTCACAACAGGAGAGAGCTACAGTTTGCTCGATCTACTTTCTCGCTTGCTTCCCTTCTTTTCCCCTAATCGAAACTCACTCGGCCCCATTAAACCCACCAGTCATGTCACGAAAACCCGCGGATGTGGCGTCAAAAACGCCCAACGAGTACATTCCATCCTTCATCTCGAAAAAGCCATTCTACGTCGACGATGAGACAAACAATGACTACCTGGAGCATCAACGTCTTCAGAAAGCCACTCCTGATCAGTCAAAATGGTATGATCGAGGAAAGCGTGCGGGCCCAGCAGCCACCAAATACCGCAAAGGCGCATGTGAAAATTGCGGCGCGATGACACACAAGACCAAAGAGTGTCTGAGTCGACCCCGAAAGCAAGGCGCCAGATGGACTGGAAAGGATATTCAGGCAGACGAACTTATCCAGAAGGTCGATATGGGGTGGGACGCCAAACGAGATCGGTGGAACGGGTACGATGCCACCGAATATCGCCAGGTTGTCGAGGAATATGAAGAGATGGAGGCCATCAAGCGAACGGCGAAGGAAAATTCAGATCTCAAGAAACTTCAAGCCGATGAAGATGGGGACGAAGGCCCCGATTCGGATATCCGGTATGCCGAAGAATCCGACATGGGACGACAACAGAGTACCGCCACCCGCAACCTACGTATTCGAGAAGATACCGCCAAATACCTGCTGAACTTGGACCTTGATTCCGCCAAATATGACCCGAAGACACGCCGAATGGTGGACATGGGCGCACAGGATGATCAGGCCGCTGCACTTGTCGCAGAGGAGAATTTCGTACGTGCTTCGGGCGATGCTGCGGAGTTCGAGAAAGCCCAGAAATATGCGTGGGAGTCACAAGAGAAAGGTCTCCCTCAAATACATATCCAAGCCAATCCGACATCTGGGGAAGTTCTCCGAAAGAAGGAGATGGGTGACAGTGAAGCTAAGCGTGAGGCGCATCGCAAAGCTCTCCTGGATAAATACGGTGGTGTAGAGTACACAAAACCAAATGCGCTGCGAGAGACTATGGTCGTTGAAAACGAGCGATTCATTGAATATGATGAGAGCGGTGCCATCAAGGGCGCGCCCAAGAACGCAACCAAATCAAAATACCCCGAAGACGTGATGGTCAACAATCATTCTTCGGTCTTCGGCAGCTGGTGGTACCAATTCAAATGGGGATATGCATGCTGTTATTCCACTGTGAAGAACAGCTACTGTACAGGGGAAGATGGGAAGAAGGCCTTTGAGGAAGAGGGCAATATGTTGTTGATGGCTGGAGCAGCCCACGACAATGATGAGGTTTCCGACAATGCTGGAAATGCGGACCTCTCTCACGAGTCTGAACAAGCCGACGGCAGAGGCCAAGAGCAGGATTCAAACACCAATGGTAAAAAGCGGACGCTGGAAGAATTGAAGTCGGGTGTCACAGAGGAGGAATATGAATCATACAAGCGGAGCCGATTGGCTGCTGAGGATCCTATGGCCAACTTCATAGGGAAAGATTGATTCTGATGATGTTCTCCATATACTAGTTACTTGCATGGGCGTTCCGATGTACTAAAATACCCTCTTGATATGCTGTTTAAACAGCGAACAAATTCACAGCCAAATAATTTGTGTTATTTATCCCTGTTTCATGTAGTTTAGTCCTCGCCCCAAAATAATATGCATCAACAAAATAGAATAGATACTGGACCATTGATGGATACCTGCATCCGTAATTGGTCGGCTTTCGTGGATGATTTGTAGTCACGTGATTTGGTGTGTGCACAGACCATTCAACTCCAATGAGGGCTAGTTAGTCACGGGATCTATACAAGCCCTGATGAGTCCACGTGATTGACTAACGCACTCGCTTAGAGCACAATCGCCAGATCTTGGGCAAGTTTCGAGACGCTTAGCGACGACGACCCGACAACCAGCCCCTTCAACGGAATTGCCAGGTACGTCCGCATGCCGGTCCCTTCACCAGTGCTCAATTCATCCCCGTCAATTTACTAACATATATCCTCGTCCACAGTTCCATAATTCAAGATGAGTACGTCCGATGCCGAAACATCGCACCGCGATCCTCCGCAGCGTCGAACAACTTCAAACTAACAACGGCCACAGCTAAGGGTACCTCGAGCTTCGGAAAGCGCCACAACAAGACGCACACTCTGTGCCGTCGTTGTGGTACGTATTACACCTATTTTTCACGATCCCACCCATCCGACCTGCAGTCGCAAATTTCTATATCGAAAGACGGAATTGGCGATTACGGCGAAGACAACCACACAAGCTAGCAAGGACAAGGGCTAACCGGTGATATCTACGACTCTACAGGCAAGCGGTCTTTCCACATCCAGAAGTCGACTTGTGCCAACTGCGGCTACCCTGCTGCCAAGACCCGCAAGTGTACGCAAATACCCCTCCCGAGAACGTTGGTGATGTGAATGGTGGCCATTATTTGGAATTTGGGCACCAAGTCAAGAACTCTGGCTTACATGGATTTTTCTTACGAACAGTCAACTGGGGTGAGAAGGCTAAGCGCCGCAAGACCACCGGCTCCGGCCGCATGCGCTCCCTGCGCGATGTCCACCGCCGCTTCCTCAACGGCTTCCAGACCGGTACCCCCAAGGGTGCCCGTGGCCCCGTCACCAACTAGATTCCCTTTTTCGTCCGCTCGGCGTCGCGTTTTCGTTATCGGAGAGGCTGGAATAGGAATGAGGGGAGGGATCCTGGCATGACATGAATTAGCATTACGGGATAGCATTACTCGAAATGCAATGGCAGTTCCGGACTCTTATCGCTTTCCCGTGGAGTTGGTGGTGTGTACAACTATCGATCACGTTGGTTCTCTTTGCCACGCCAAGGATGACAAAGTAGAACTTGCGAGACGATGAGAAAAGTTTCGTTGAGGGGCTCTTCTCTACAGAAATGAGCTGGATTAAAAAACCCTGGGAAAGCGTGAATGAATTTCCTTTTTTCTTCGTTTATGGCTGGCGAATATCCCATGTCATGACAGATACAATGTGAAGACTCTTCCTACCATTTCATGATCTGTTCTACTCAGTACGAGGCTCTTTGGTGGACAAGACGCGGAGACTTGAATTGGACATGATTCAATGGCTGTTTTTGATAGGCTTGTGGCTCTCGAACGTCTAACCCATAGTATACAGTCTCGATTTACGATTCCCCACGACCAAACACCTTGACACCGCCATCCCGTTGAATGAAGTACAACGCCTCTCTCTCCTCCAGGCTCTCTTCACTCGTGTTCAGGTCACCACCTCGGCTGATTCTTAGTACCCCGCTCACATCTTTTGCGGCTCCAGTATCCAAAGTGCGGAGCTGCATGACCGCCTGAGCCCGATGCGCCAGCCCAACAACAAGTGCCGCATGTTCCGTCTCTATTGGCGTGGCCAACCCTCCCGACGTGGATGCATTGTGTATTAATGGGGCATCCGTAGCTAACGTCAAAACCGTAGCATGTGCATGCTGTCAAACAAATAGTCAGCCCTGCCGTAAACCTTGATTTTGCCTATCGGGAAATGATAAGACCTTACCTGTTGTAGCGCTGTGATCCACTCCGACATCTCCGTTGCTCCAATCCCCATACTCGGACCTGTCGCAGCAAGGAGCAGGTCAGGCTGGTCTATAATGAGGAGAAGCTCATCACCATCTTCCATTGAACTCTTTTGCTGCTCAATGACTGATGAGATATCTTTCTCCAGTGCGTCGAGGGAGGCGAGACCACGACCAGAGAAATGGAGCTTCTTAGCAATCCCAGGTTCGGCCTGCTTCGGCGTCACATTTCCTCTCGCTCCTGTGGCTGTTGGCACTGCCGGCTGTGGTGACCTTCCGGGTACAGCACCAGGTGGAGACCGCATTGGGAGCGTCGTGCGTGGACTGCTTCCCAGACCAGCCGGTGAGATACTGGGAGGAGTGGCTGTGGGTTGCGGTGCGTAGAACAACTCAGACAGGCCATCTATGAATGCAAATTGTTGCTTATCTGCCAGACGCGCAAGGTCAAGGCCCTATAATCCCGGTTAATGATGTCGAACAAAGTATGTATAAATACATGAATAATATAAGGAATGAAACGCAATTGCTGGTCCAAATTCAAGCACCAGTCAGCCTGTTGGTTAGACTTACCAATCGCTTTGCTTCAGTTCTCCAGAACTCATAACTCCGCATGAAGCTCACCAGTGCCACTTTCTTCTTGGTGCCATTGTGCAGCTCATCGGAGCCAAATGCCGCGTTGGGGCTCGGTGAGCTCAGCGCAGCATGGAGAAATCTCAAGACCAACCAGTTTGAAGTTGCACCAAGGATAGAAGAGACTAGTGTCAGAGATGAATCGGGCAGATTTGATACATATGGAGCGAGGAGGGGCGGTAGTGGGGGTTGAGAGGGCATGGTTGCGCCTCGATTCAGATATCGATGATATCCTTTGTTCGTAGCAAGTTGAAGATGTACTGCGTCGGCTCTCAATCGTTCTTTACCAACTATTGAGACTTTGTTTGGAAGCGTTGCTGATCGAGTCGTGGAGATGATGATGTGAAAAAATGTCTCCGGCTTGCGATTGGCCCCTCAGGTATCCAGCCATGCCAAGACATAGGATATCAAGATGATATTGAATGGGATTTGATTTCTCTTGTTATTTCTTGATTTATTGTTTCTTGTATGTAAATATAATACAGTTATTAATTTGGGATTTGACTCTCCAGCCCTTTTCTACTCAAAATGCCTAGCTTGGAGGTTCTCAGAACGATACGTGGAGGTAATATATATAGTTCCTGTTGTATACCTCCCGCTCAATTTTAACACCATGCACCTGAAATCTCAACCAATGCAATTAGTAAGGGACAAAATACAGAAAATGGCACATTGGAACTTTGAGATAAAGATATAAAACTGTCAACAAGGGCTGTGACCAAAAATCCAGATAACTTCTGCCTAAGGCACCTATATGAGTTTTCTGCACGTATCACCTGACCGGTTTCCCCACCATACCATCGAGGGGAGATGATGCATCTTATCCATCGCATTGCAAGAGGCTGTGCTGTAGCGCCGATCGTGAGTACATTCTCCTTTCTGAAAAATCACTTCCACCCCGCTATGTGTATACGCACCCTAGCCCTATCATGCTTATGTGCTATACATTGATACCCGATGTGGAGGTCTTTTCGCGAAAAGCACTTTCTGTTCATTATATCAAATGCATTGGCTAACTCTTTATACAGATGACTGCCGTTGTATGGCATGACCAAAGCGCATTGGATACAAGATACAAGATATCCAACTTACCTCGATAAAGATGGCTAGCACTCGTGATTCCCACTCATTTGCTGTATGTATTGATCGGCCTGCATGATAACTGACATGTAAAGCACAAGAGTTGAAATCTGACTGTTCAAATAGTGCGACGAATGCCGCTTGCGCAAGTCAAGAGTAAGTGCTTTCTTGTATTAAACACTTGCCGGCCTTGGCCCATTTAACCCGGGTATTATAGTGCTCAAAAGAGCGACCAATTTGTCTGCAATGCCGACAGCTGAACAAAGAATGTATATACAGCCCCAAAGTCAGCAGAAGTCCTCTGACTCGGCAGTAAGTGACCAGAACCGAAAAAGTTTGTATCTGAAGACAAGACTGACCACCTCAGACACTTAACCTATGTTGAAGATCGCCTGCACTCATTTGAAACAGCCTTAGGAAGGCTTTTCCCAGGAGGTGATCTGGATGCTACACTCCGTTCTCTCTTGCAAAACCCTGAGGTGGCAAGGGCCCCTTCATCCAAGTCCTCTTCAAGGCACTCAACGCCCAAGCATGAGCCAGAACGCGCCGAGCCAGCACCAGAAGCTCTCCCACAGCAAGCCGATGGCTTTGATTGGGCCGAAAAAGAAATCACGCTTGGTGATTTGACAGACGGCATGGCTGCGCTGTCTATTAAACCCGAAGGAGCTGGCTACTTTGGTTAGTCTCTTGAATATCCATTATGAGTTATGCTTTTTGTTTTCCAAAGCTGACTCTTAGATCACAGGAGCGTCTTCAAGTGTCGTACCATTACGAGCACTTTTTGATCATGGATTTGACTTGAATATCCCTGTTCGCTCGGCAAGGTCAGGAGGCGTGCCTCTCAAAGCACAGCTTCTAGAGAGTGCCCCATCTGGACTGATCGAACAAGCGTTTATCGACGCCTTCTTCCTCAATTATCATACCAGCTACCCATTTATCCACGAGCCTACCTTCCGGATGCAGTTTAATGATCCATCTCTACGCCCGCATGGTACGGCCTGGCATATCCTCCTAAACACGATCTTAGCGCTTGGAGCCTGGTGTATCGGCGATGACAGCTCAGACCTCGACATTACATTCTACCAAGAAGCCAGAGGATACCTACAGCAGGCATCTGTTTTCGAGACTGGCAACCTGACATTAGTCCAAGGGTTATTGTTACTGAGCAACTATGCACAGAAACGGAACAAGCCCAACACCGGATGGAATTATCTTGGTTTAGCAGTTCGAATGGCCATGAGTTTGGGTCTCCATAAGGAGTTCCCTGGCTGGAAGATCAGTCTCTTACAAAGAGAAATCCGCAGAAGATTGTGGTGGGGAGTTTTCATCTTCGACAGCGGCGCAGCCAAAACCTTCGGAAGACCTATCCTCCTCCCAGAGGATAGTGTCATGGATGCGAAGCAGGTTCGAAATATCCACGAAGAGGTATTTGCAACAATATGAAACATAAAAGAAAGCAGTTATAACTAATACATCATAGGATTTGACTCCCACAACAACAACTCTGCCAGCCGAGTCGCCTGGCCCAACCATCTACTCCGGCTTAATTGCCCAGGCTAGCTTCCACCTCCTTACCAATAGCGTCTACCAACGCCTCATCTCAAGCCCCAGCCTCACCCCGGAAGACACGCTTAATTTGCAAAAACCCATCGAAGAATGGTACAACGGTCTTCCATCGTACCTCAAACACCCGCAGCTTCCACTCTCCATGCAGCCAGCGAATCCAGACCCGGACTCTCTCGCCCTCGTGCGCAACCGCCTGCTATGGCGAAACTGGAACCTCACCATTTTGATCTACAGACCTATCCTACTCCGCTGGGCCGCTAGACGCTGGGCCCCACTTAGCGGCAGCGGTACAGCCACTCCGGATGCAGGGTCTGAAGATCCCTTCGAGACGGAGTGCCGATTGCGCTGTCTCCAGAACGCGCGTTTGACCATCTCATCCATCTCAGAGTACATGGCGAACTATATGTGCACGAGACTTGGGGCATGGTATATGCTGTATGTATTTCCCTATTTCCGTTACCTACTACCTACCCAGTATTACTTTCCATCAGAACGGCAACGACATCTAACATCAAAAATAGCTACTTCCTCTTCCAAGCAGGGCTCATCCCCATAGTCTTTCTAATGACCGACCCCACAAACCCAGAAGCCGGCTCCTGGCTCCAGGACATTGAAACCACAAAATCCCTCCTAACACACCCCTCGCTGGGCACAAACCGCTTCGCAACCCGCTGCCTCGAAGTCATCAACCGACTCCTCGGCCCACCTACGCACCCAATGCCACAGGCAATTCCAACCGACGGAGATCAACTGGATCCTCAGCACCAACAGCAGCACGAGCACATGCTCCCACAACTGCAGCCCAACATGATGCCGTTCCCCGGGCAGCTTTTCAGTGATCCCGGATTCGGTGGAAGCTTGTTCCCAGTCGAGCAGCAAATGCAAATGCATAATGCGGGGGGCATGGACTTTTCTGAATGGGTGAATTTCCCGCCGGCGGAATGAATGGCTGTGGTTTCGAAGTTTGTTATTGATTTTTCCCCCTTTTGTTTCCGTATGTATCTTGCATTGTAAGATGGGAATATGGAAAATGGGAATTAGGACTTCTTGGAAATAGTCATAGGTATGAACGAATACTTCAAACATGATTTGGACAGCTGGATTTGATATAAAATGTGGGACATCCTATGTCAAGATTAAGTTAATAGGTACGGATGATATTCACTTTGCGCCGTAAGTTCTTTACATTACACGTTGGCGTTCATGCCTGTTCCACATGAGAACCAACCGGCTTGATGAGGTCGTCTTCTTCAATCGGTGTTCCGCGCAACTCGGCTTCAATGTGCTTGATGCGCTTCTTTTCTTCGTAAGCGGCTGTATCACCGAAGATAAGATCCATATCTTCGAGTGTCTGTTGAGAAACAGTTAGTATGGTCAAATTCCCATAGAAAATGGGCCCACGCTGGAACAGTGGGTTTCAGAACGTACCTTTCCACGAGTCTCGGGGATGCAGAAGAAGGTGAAAGCAAACGCAAGAAGACAGAAGGCAGCAAAGAAGATGTATGTGCCCCAGGTGATGGACTCGAGCATATCAGGAGTTACAAGGCCAATGATGCTGCAAGACAGAGTAGTTAGAATTGAATCAATTAGCCTGCTTAAGAGCGCTGTCACTTACAAGTTGCACATCCATGTTGCCGAGGTCGTGATAGAGATGGCTTTGGATCTAATAGAGAGGTTGAAGATCTCCGAAGGAAGAACCCAACCGATAGGGGCTGATAGTGAAAATGTTGTCAGTTGATTGCTGGACAGAAAGAGGTATAAAAGACATGACCTTACCGAAGGAATAGGAGAAGTTGATATCGTAAATGTAGATAAAGGCAATACCAGCCCAACCAGCGGATTTATTGCTCACGAGTGAGGAACCAAAGCCGCCCAGGATGCCGCCCACAATCACCAGCGAGATGCAAGTTCCTGCAGCACCTGCCATGAGTAGAGGTCGACGACCGACTTTGTCGATGAAGAAGAGTGCGGGGAGGGTGCTAAGACAGTTGACGATGCCATAGACACCAGTAGCAAGGAGGGAGGTGGTGTTGCCATCCAGGCCGAGTTGGCCGAAGATAGTAGGTGCGTAGTAGATCATGGCTGTATGGATTAGATGTTGTTATAGATGGACAGACGTGTAGGCGGGACATAACATACCATTACAACCCATGAACTGCTGGAAGAACATCACGATACAGCCAATAGCCAACCGTCGGAAGCGGGACCATGTTGTGAAGAAGGACATATACTTTTAAGCATGTTAGTGAGGTCGAATTATAAGGAAGAAATTGACAACAAACCTGAGCAGCGTGCAACTTGTATCCAGAAAGGTTAGGGAAATTGTCCCTCGCAAAGGAATTTTCCAACATAATAGAGGCCTTGATTTCAAGATACTCATTGAGAAGAACAGGACTATCACGATCCTGGCGGCGCAGACTTGAAAGCGCATGCAGTGAATCGTCATCACGCTCCTTCATCAACAACCAACGGGGCGAGTCTGGGAAGAACAGCATTCCAATGCCGAGGATAACGGCTGGGACGATCTGCAGAGCGAGCGGGAGACGCCATGACACCTCCGACTGTCCAGTGCAACCACCAGCAGGAACATCATGGTAAGGGTCGAAGGTGGGCTTTGAAATTGTACCACCGGAGTATGGGATATCAGGAGCGCATCTGGTGCCGCCGATGTAGTTCGTTCCATAGTCGATCCAGTAGCTGAACAAAATTCCAAGAGTGACGGATACTAAAAACAAATTAGTCGGCGAGCCATATCCCAGCCTCGGGAACAACTTACATTGCTGTAGAACCACAAGCCCTCCGCGAATCTCTGGAATGGAAACTTCAGAAATGTACAGAGGCACGACCATGGTCAGTTGACCAACAGCCAAGCCAGCAATAGCTCGACCGGCGAACAGCATTGAGATATTCATAGCAGCGCATTGGATGACGGAACCAATGATGAAGACCACTACAGCCAGATTGATGGACATCTTCCGGCCAATTCGATCGGTGATAGGTCCATTGATCAAGGAACCAGCCCAAGCTGCAAGCAACAGGGTCGACACAAACCAACCCTTGAAACTACTTTCAGAGAAGACACGAGGGTATCGAGCCCCAAAGGACTCCATGGTGATAACACCGCTAATGACACCCTGATCATAACCAAATAACAGACCACCCAGGGTCGAGAACTGTGTCAAGGTCAATGAAAGAACATGTCATACAAGAGCAGACACTTACCGATGCTACACCACAGAGAAAGGGATTCTGTAGGACAAGCGCAAAGCCGCCCTTCGGGGAGCTCTCTGCAATAGTAGCCATGATATGTCGATGTTTTCTGAACCGATGAGAAGAGATGTATCCCCCATCCGCTAGGCTTTATATACTATAAGCTTTCCAAACCAAGTATCCGAACTACCCTCTGCCGTTTAGGAACACAGTAGTCCGAGACTCAGAGCAAGGCACATGGTCTAATATGAATATCAACGGAGTGGTCTACTCCGCACCAACTGAAAAGGGGGGAAGCCGAAACTTCCAAGTTTGGGACCTTTCCCCGATTTTGGGCCGTCCCGGGAGAGTTTTGATATTGCGGGGAAACCCTGTCACGGGTCGGAGAGAATCCGATCTTTTGATAACACGGGAAAAGAGATATATAAACACTATATATGCACATATTATATATACCTATCAACAAGATACCTCCTTATTATCAAACATGAGTTAAAAAAAATCCAAAGCTCTATAGAGATTCGGCGTGATCCCGAAGCCCGAAGCCCTGTGGGGAAACGGGATCAGGTGGGAATTCTTTATCTTTTGTTCGGCTTAATCCGATATATCACTAGTTCGAGTTACAATATCATAGTAATATCGGAAATTTTGATCGAATTGCTTTCCAATGTTATTTCAACCATCGGAATGAATCACGAGATGACTCATTATGAGCGAATACCTGAATAGGGACCCATTGCAACGGTGATTTTCGACTCTGTGCTGCCCATGTGAAACCCATCTTCACTATCAAAAACAATGCAACCTGCGCTATTATGCGCAGATTTACCAGGAGATCACCAAGCCCGTGCAATTCCATCGAGTCCAGTGCCAAAGAGCAGCAACCGGGCCTCCACACGCACGTCAGCTGCTGGATAAGCGGTTTCTCAAGAGACATCAGGCGCACCAAGTTGGCATCTGACCTGCGCAGTGCAATGTGATAAATGCTCGCTGTCCTGGAGCCAAACTTCGAGACCTCAAGCTTCAAGATCCCAAAGTTCGAAATCAAGATCTCAGCCTTACTCCCACCACAATGTCATCCCCCCTCCGCATCGGCGTCCTCCTGGTAGGAACCGTCCAACTCCTCGATCTATCAGCCGTCGACCTCCTCTACATGACAACACCCGAATACCTACAAGAATGCTCCCTCCCACAGCCACTAGTAGACCTAGGCCGGCCCTGTGAGATCCACTACATCGCCCACAACGGACCAAACGACACAGCCAAGACGACCGCGCAGATGTCCCTACAAGTAACCGACTCACTCACAGACTCTGCCGTCTCCCCAGGCAAGTTGGATATCGTGGTAATCCCCGGCCCACCGCCCAAAGCGATGCCACCACCAGAAGAATACCTGGACTTTGTGCGTGCGCATTTCGCAGCCGGCGCACCGATACTAAGTATCTGCACGGGGTCTTATGTTATCGGACATGCAGGGATTACAAAGGGACGGGAAGTGACAGCGCCGCGGTTGTTGATTCCCGAGATGAGGAGGAAGTTTCCTGAGGCGAAGTTGTGGGATGATTCGGTTAGGATTGCTAGGGATGGGAATTTGTGGACCAGTGGTATGTTTTTTTTCCCTTTCTTTTTTCTTTCTTTTTCTTTTCGTCTGTGTTTTAGTTTGATTAATGGGTGTGGATATGCATAATGAGACTCGCATAGGCGGAATTACAAACGGACACGATCTGGTCGCTGGGTACTTGCGTGAGCATTACCCTGCCGCGCTGGTGAATACGATCCTCGTCGCTGCGGACATTCCTTCCCGTCCCCCGGCGTATGCTACTCCTGCGATGAGCGATACTCTTTATATCCTATGGCAGGTTATCAGAGCGGTTCCGAATGCAGTGATTGGGTGGTTTAGGAGGTGATTGTATGGGTTTCTAGAAGTGTCATGACATTCGACCGACGTCGACCCGAGGAATCTCCATTTAAAAACGACGATCAAGTGCTTTTGTTTTTTGATAAATTAAATTAAAATAAAATAAAATGCAGGTTTTAGTACTTTTTCGCTAGAAGAACCCTGTAGACTATTAATTTAAAGATATCCAATCAAATAAAAGGCCGAATATGTGAAATCTCTGCCAAATGCACCAAAAGTACGAGCATGAATGTGTAATCCAAATTAATAGTAGGCTAACTCAGTACATGTACCGTCCAGTATTCAAAAGATATTCAAAAAAGATCCCACTCTAGTTGTGGGTATCTAGCTCTGGTATGGGTGCAATCCTCTTCAAACATTGCAGACCATCACGAATTGGGCAAGATGGCAAGATCATGTTTCACCATATAAATATTTCCATCAGGTAGATAAGAAGGACTCGACCATCTATAAAACAATACAGTAGCCCTTCTCGCAACCTTCCAATGTTACATTCTACCCGTGTATCCAAGGCAAGACACATATATGGTCCAATAGTAATGTATTTCCTGTTTCTTGAAGTTCCATAGCCTAAGAAAATAAAGAGAGGAAGAAAAAAAAAAAAAGAGAGAACAGAAAAGAACACAGACCCCGAGGATTGAGAAAAGCGGGAAAAAAGAAACAATCTGGGCGAGAACGCTCGTACCATGCAACGCGCTGCACCACGCTAAGAGAACAATCATAGAGTAGAGAAGTGAGGAAGAGGAAGGGCATAAGAAAGAGGGAAAAGTGAACTCCCTCGACTGAAAGAGAAGAGGGTGCGTTTCATCAAAAAGAACTTGAAAGTGAGATGTGCTGGCTTAACCCGCTTGGCAAACCATGATACGAGTCGAGTCAATTAACCCAGAATGATCATTATGGAGATGAAATGAAAATGAAAACGGAATGCATGGCTCTTGTGCATGACAGCCCGCAAGTTTTATCGTCGTTCATGGGGTTCCCAATGGATGGGTTCAAAGTCAGAATTCTGGAAATGGGCTTGGTTATATGGGGAACTAAAACAGAAAAGTCAATAATGTCCCCGATTGTATTGCGGATACCCTTGACAGAACTCACTTTTTGAAAGGGGTGGTGACCGGCAACGAGCGACTGAGATTCGGTTTCATGACCAAAGGATTCAGGCGAATTTGCGGGCCGTCTGAGGATCGACTAGGCAGCGAAGTCATTGGTGGCGGGGCGGAGGATGGCGGGGCGATTTGTGGAGGAGGAGAGACAGGAATCGGTGGGATGGGTGCATGGGTTGGCATAGGCGATTGGTACATGTCTTGTTGCGGGGACATGCGGAATGGACTGGCGGGGGTTGGCGAGACAGAAGGCATCGGAGACATGGGAGCGCCCATCCCAAAGGATGTGTCCTGCATCAGATTGGGAATGGCCATTAAGCTTGAATTGACGTCGAATCCGAGAGCTGCTTGATCCCAGGGGGAGTAGTCGGACGTCATTCCGTATTGGAGGTTGACTATGGGTGCCATATTCAAAGGTTCGACTGGGTAAAGGATATCATAATGGCCTCTGCGTGGAATGTTAACTCGGTACAACACAGGTTAGCTGCTAAAGTAACTCACGGTCGGTATAGGAGGCGGATGGTTGCACCACTGGGATTGTTAGAGGATAGTTGGTGAGGTGTCACTACATCGCCTTCACTTCGGTCGAGGTAAAGAATTTCAACGCCAAAGCCGGAGCCTTCGATCACACCGTCGATCAGTGCTTGAAGACCAACTTCGTCGATTTCGGTCTTCACTGGGTCTATCCGCGAGCTGCAGTACTGGTTCAGTGGCATAGGAAGGAAAGCCTGGTACCGGTTCGGGTTCAGCTTCATCCACGCGCTAGTCAAAATCTGCAACGCGAGACATCAGTTTACGTCCAGTAACAAGACAAGAGTCCAAAGGAAGAACTTACTCGGAAGTGGGTAATGATAGCGTCAGAGCAGTAACCCTCATTAAAAGCATCGACAAGGAAAGACTCGTCTTGAGCACCATTTTGGATAGCTGCATGCGTTCGGTTGAGGATTTCCTCTGTGGCATCGACAAAGATCTCGTAAATGGAATCTGACAGGCCGACCCGTTCCAAAAGCGTAGTAAGAGACTTCATTCTCCGAATCTCGGTCTCGATACGGAGGGTGTCTCGGAGGGCGAAGAGGGTCTCGAAATAACCAAACGCCACGGCTGTATAGAATTAGCATGAGATACACTTGATATTGAATGCAGATGACCATACCTCTCCAACCACAATTCCCGTCGCCTTTCATGATACGGCACTCGGGATGGGTGATAGCAAGCGCCTGTAAGCAGCAAGTTAGATGCGAGACACATTGCGGTAACGCAGGAGGCTCAAGCCACCAAAACTTACATTTGTCTTCGTGGCTAAAGTGGGATCCGCATTTGAGTAATCCAGCGCGATGCTGTGGCTAGATTGTTTGGTTGAGACAAGGGGGCCCTGTCGACATGGTGTCAGCCATTGCCGTAGGTCGGGAAAATCGGGACCAATTACCTGGACATCCGACTGGTAGCTATTGGAAAGCTTCTGGAAGCGTTCCATCTCGTCGGCCGAGAGCGCATTCATGTTGGCAGAGTTGGAAGAGATTGGGTGAGAGAAAGCAGCTGATAATGAAAGGGCTACTGGAGAAAGAAAAGATGAGGAAAGGGAGTCCCGGTAAAAACCAACGGGATTCTGCTTTTCCGGGAACGGCTGGTGAATACCGAAATGATTCCAAGTAGGTTTTGATAAGGACATCGCATACGGTTGAAGTTGTGCTTATTCGGAGTCGATGTGTCCACGTAGTGGTTATGTCAAGGTTTTCTGGGGATGTTAGAAAAGAACTTGACCGGGGAAAAGAACAATTATAAAGAATAAGTTGACATACAGCTCGAATGGACATCCCGAGGTTTCCTTGGAAGATTGGGGCGAAATACGGGCTTCACGGGTTTTTGCCTTGTACGACGCTGTAGAATGTCCCAGAGGATCGGCTTTTACTATCAGAGTCTCAGCATGACGATCCAGACGCAAAATGTGCACAACAGTCATCGATGGCAATGTCGAATCGAGTACCTATGAGCGAGGCGCTAATAGGAGGATACAAGGAGAAAAGATGGGGCAGAGGGTGTACTACAAGCCTGAAGGACCACTCTTCCACTCTGATTGGATGTGTAAAAGAAGGTTTGTGATGAAGAGATCCGGAAGTCATCCAAAGAGAATATCACAATCACATTAAGGGGGAAAAAAGGGCAAACAGGCAATGATGTCAAACCACCACGCGGCAGAGGCTATAAGCCGGTTGGAATCGGCCCAATCCTCTGAAAGAGGGTGCACGAACCGCACACCGGATTTGTGAGACTGGCAAGGAGTCTGATTTTCCCGTATGATCGAGCGGATATCGATTCCGGGGAATCATAAATGGAGAAATCAGGGGGCTGTAAAGGGGGCCAAGAACAAAATAATAAAAAAAAAAATGAAAGAGTGTGCATGACACACAATAACAAAAGAAAAAGGCGATCGGGGGAGTTGCCCACCTTGTATTATGACCTCGCACAAGCTGAGATAATCATGGAGGGGTTCCAAGGTTGCAAGGTTGCCAAATGAGAAGGTCAAAGAGAGAAGAGAGAAGGACGATCTCTATAAGTTGATAATAAGTTGATAAGAGTGAGAGTTGGAGGAGAGATTGGGGGGGGAAGAAGAGGTGAGTTTTTGCGGGGGAGAGAAGAGAGGGAGAGGATAATTGAAGCACAAGAGATTTGGCCAAAAAAAAAAAAAGTAGAAGGGAAGTTCACCTTTCTCCCTCCCTATATGGAGATCGGGATATGGAAATTATAGAAAAAGATGAAAAGAAGAGGAAAAGAAAAAGAAAAAAGGAAAAAGAGAAAAAGAGAGAAGAAAACACGAAAACACACAGTATGAAAATGACGATGCACGGTGCCCCCAGTTATGTCTGAAGATGCTGATCGAACAAACATCTCGCGTAAACGCTCTTTATTTTCCTCTATTTTCTCTTTATTTTCCCTCTATTTTCCCTCTATTTTTTAAAATTATAAGTAGAAAGTAGTAAATAGTAAAAGTAATAAAAGAAATAAAATGTAGTACATTTATGGTGGTACATATCAATGTTGTACACTCAAGTTGTACAATATACTTGGGAGTACAATCCGTATACCCCACAAACCCTTATAGGACTTATTTGTAGGAAATAGGATATGTTGTACTCCGTTCTTTATCTTTATATGCATATTGATTATACTATTGCCTCGTACTTCGCATTGGATTAATCAAATCCCTTATTRTCACCCCATAGTTGGGTATCCAATTAACACAGACTCGGACTAATCGGAGCTCCATATTAACCACAGACACGCCCGAACTAGACATACAACAGGGGAGAACAGAAAGCTAAAAAAAAAAAAAAAGAAAACACGTAAAAAACACAAATATCAATAATCTTCCAGGTTAAAAGGCCCCAAAAGCGGGGTTTGGAAATCTCCAGGGCTGAAGTTAAGGATATTTCGTTTGATGTTGGACTTCATTGATTGATACCGGGATACCTGGATACCTGGATACCTGGATGCAATTATCAATTGGGTGCTCGGATACATGTATCCTTGACGGATTTCCTTTGATGAGATTGTGATTTCCACCGGGCTAAGACGCATCTAGAGCTCATATGCCGACAGGGAACAGAATCAATAGTTACCTAGGTATATGACTCGGGTCCGAGTCATTATACTCCGTCCTCCGTATTTTGTATGTTCCAAGGTTGTACATGGTTCTGAGAAACCGGAAAGACCTCGGGAGAAAGGCCCCGTACCTGATGCACATCATGCCATCCTATAGGAGATAAATAAATGTGTTCACATGCCTTTGGTCCTCCCCAACAGTATTGCTTTTTCTACTTTGACTTTTGTTCTTTTCCCTGAATCGTAATCTAGCCTGTTCCAAGGTTATTATCGGGGTAGAAGAGTATATACCCAGGCAAAACTTCAAGGTTAAGCTAAAACTTATGTGACACACCTGGGGCTTCCAAGTGGACCTTGGGGAGAATTTAGAATTTGGGCAGTAATAATACCTACACTATAATCCTACCGCTACCCACTACGGAGTACATCCACTACAACATCCACTACAACATCCACTACACTATTAAAAAAAAAAAAAAAGAAAAAAAAAAAAGAACAAGAACAAGAAACATAAAAGAGTTCATCTTATCGTGATTTTAGCGCTGTCAGACCAACTCTAAATAGCGGGTCTAATAATTTCACCCTGTTCGCTAATAAACTCAACCCAAAGAAACGGTGAGAGAGCTCTTTGTGTTTTCCACGCGGCTCAGCCGGATATGCACACGTGGAGTGAGGGCGCTTAAGAGACTTCAAGCCTAGAACCATTTGACTGGCATTTTGCCTCGGCCATCCTTGCGTGCACGGGGGCCCGTGGATCGAATTCCCTCGTCTCCAAGGCTCGATTGGAAAATGGAACCCTGAGACGGATCGTTTGCACGCAACCCCTCACCGTTGAGAGTTGTTTGCCAGAGGTTGCGCAGCGCGGAGCTCCACTCTCCCACAGCTCGCAGCCGCTCCACGTCACTCGCACTCTCCACCACCACCGTCCCATTATCCTGGTCAATCTTGGCATTGAGCTTTTTGTCAAGGATGAGAAAACTCAGAATGTCCAGCACCTCAGGTACAGAGACCTTGATATGTTTGGAGATAAATTGCAACGAAAACCGGGTGTAGGGCGCAATCAATTTTATAACGGCCTTGGTGCGCATGTTGCGGCTAACCTCGTCGATGTTCTCTGCAATGAAAGGATCGGCCAGGACATCCGGATGTTTGCTCAACACGTCCTCATATGCATGGATGTCGTCGCGCTGGAAGGCATCCACCAGGTCGGTCATCGCGGAAATGCGTGGATCATTCTTGTATGGCTTGGTTTCCTGAGAATCGAAGGGGTTGATGTCGGACTTCATAAGCATGGTCGTTAAGACAAGGTATTTCAGAACTTGGATTCGTTGCATGGAACCCGCCTCGTCGTAGTTTCGGAACGACTCGAAGAAATCACTTTGTGCCTCCTTCCAGTTCTCTTCGCTCATGTGCATCTTGCCTCCACATTCACGGATAATGCCCATGATCTTGGGATGGGGCACTGCCGACCGCACTCGAAGGGCGCGCTGGTACAAGGCCTTCAGTCGTTTGTTATTCTTCGTTTCGGAGGACATCTGGATCTCCAGGGCGTAGAGCTCGAGTAGGTATGTTCCTTTGCTGGTGTCGTCCGACCCGTCCTCTCGTTGGCATGCCCGGTGCAATTCCTTCATCTTCTTCCCCAGCTGGCCATATTGCTTGCGTTCGAGCCACAACCGAGCGAGTTTAATATTCGTCTTCAGCCAAAGACGCTCGTTGTTTGTGTTTTGGAATGATTCAAGGGTCAGAGAGTAGAATTCCTCCATGCATTGGTATGCCTCTGCATTATCGGACCCTTTCTCAATAAAGTCGAGCATATTGTTGATCGATTTCTCCGAATAGTTTCGTGTAACAGCGGATTTAACGTATGTGAGCAGTTCCCGGTAGTGTGCGACGGTCTAATGAAGAGATGGGAGTCAGTATCTGGACAGCTAGATCAGCTTGGGACATGAACTTACATCGCTGTATCGCCCCAGCTTAAATTCCAGCTTGATGGCCTGCTTCAGACCTTTGAATCCCCTATGTTTCCATCGTTAGCGCCAGTCGTTGCGATCAGCCTAGGAGCCAATAAATTACCAATCGCTTTTGTCTTGTTCCATGGGCGCTATGCCCAGGAACTCGTCGACTGCCTCTTCTGGATTGTCAACCTTGATCTGCTTGGCATTGTAGTATTTGTTCTCAATTCCGATGTCACCGGACTCGTCGTCGTCTGCATCCTCATATTCGAAGTCGTAACTGTGGTTTCAACAGTCAGCTTAGTCTCGAAGGGGAAGTGGAGGGACCAATACTCCTCATCCCCAGAATCCTGCATAAAATCATCATCGTCAGACATCTTGGGCGTGTGATATGTCGAAAAGAGAAGAAGGGTGGTTAGGATAGAGAGGGTCGCAAAGTGGTGGGGTTGGAGTGTTGGAGAAGCTCAGATAACAGCTGCGAGCTTCCGCCTTGACTCTCGTGAGGAGAGCACTAAGAACCAACTACTCCGTACATTGTACATTGTTGCATATTTAGGTACCAACAATATCAATTCAGCTTGTTTGAAGAATGATTGTTCAATAGGCCTGTGCTCATTTATTGATAGGCTTGAATAGTTTGTTATTGTTATTGTTCCACTCCAAATTACCGGCCTATGTGAAGGTAATAGGTATGTTGAATTATTGTACCTAGTCTACTAATCTCTCTTCATATTAAAAGCTAAGTATGATCTTGGTATGGTAAAAGAAATCCGGGCTAGACTGGTATGGAAAAGAGCAAGAAAGCCCTAAGCTGCATATGAATTGATACTCTCTTATTCATGTCCACCCCTTACCTAGGTATAGAAAGACGGGGAGTATAAGCCCCAAGACCTAAAACATCCAGGAACCTGCTAAACAAATAGTATGAGACAGTTCTAAAATGGACTGAATCTAACAGCTGGATCATCGAAAAGTAAAAAAAAAAAAACTTCGGTGGACCAGAAGGGGGCTGACGCTATTCGCCGATCCCTCCAGCCCTTCAGTGCGCGATGTCATCGACTCAACTAGTCCTGGAATCTTCCCCCGACAACAATCTCGTTCTTCTACTATCACATAATTGATCCCAGCTCTTATACGAGTACCGTCTCACGAACCAATACAAACTACGTGGACATACTGTCCATCGCCCCCTTATCTCCTCACACCGAGTCTCCTGAATCACATTGCGCAATGCAGCTGTGCGGCCGTCAGAAGGTGGTCCAGCGCAAGATGGTGCTGCTGTTAGTTTTGATCGGAATTACCCCGATTATTAGCGATTGGTCTGACATTATTCCAGGGGCGATGGTGCCTGCGGCAAGACATCTGCGCTGAATGTGTTTACTCGTGGGTGCGCAATCTCCCCCTCATTCGTCTCCGATGATGATAGCATAGCTAACGGACTTTGACAACTAGATTCTTCCCCACGGTCTAGTAAGGAAATCTGCTGTTTTCAAAAGCATACTTTCAAGTGCAGGTTACTGACTCTGGTTATTGATTGTACTCAGCGAGCCTACAGTCTTTGGTATGCGCGCATACCCCGGAGTTGAATTTCCTGAACCCGCATTGCTAACCTCGGAGGAATATAGAAAACTACGTGCATGGTACATGATTACCCCACTCCCCTCCACCTGATCACGACCGTCGAAACTCACGCGCCCTAGATATCTTCGTTGACAACATACATGTGGAGCTCTCGCTATGGGATACCGCCGGCCAAGAAGAGTTCGACCGACTGCGCGCACTGTCTTATGAGGACACACATGTGCTCATGCTCTGCTTCAGTGTAAGAGCAATGTTCCCTCTCAGACACCACATGAGCTAACAAGTTCTGATAAATAGGTCGACAGCCCCGACTCTTTCGAGAACGTATCGTCGAAATGGATCGCCGAGATTAACGAGAACTGCCCTGGCGTGCGCGTAGTCCTGACAGCGCTCAAGTGCGATCTGCGCAAGGACGAAGACATGAATGAGAACCCCAACACCATCAGCTTCGACCAGGGCCTAGCGAAGGCAAAGGAGATCGGCGCCGTGAAGTACCTGGGTGAGTGCTCTTCAATTTATTTATACGTAGTCGCCCGGCTCACTTCGTTTTTAGAGTGCTCCGCGGTCCAAAATCGCGGCATCAGAGAAAGCTTCTACGAGGCAGCTAAGGTTGCCCTCGAGGTTAACGCGGGCGGGAGCTCGTCCTCCGGTTCGCAGTGCATCATTATGTGAGGTGATGTGTCGCGGTCTATTACTGACATGCATAGTATTCCTCTATGTCTAAAACGTATTGGCCTCGGTTTACTTGCTGGATATCCATCTTGTGTCGCCATACTGTCTTCCCCCTTTATTCCCCCTCTTTTTCTTTTTGTTGCTCCCCGCGCTCCTCCCGGTTGGATTTGTTGATTCCCCCATGCATTCGGTGTTTTGAGCTTGCTTTCGACTTTTTTCTCCCTTCTCCGGGGCAGACTATGTCTGCTCTATTCAGACCGCATAGAAACGATCTATGTTGATTGCATGGTTGCATAGCTCCGGAACTCTGTGTTCTGAGCATTCCAGCGAGGTTGGCCTTTTGCCTCCTAATTATGATATAGGAATATATTCTCGATGGATTTTGCATAGTTTTCTTGTATTATTTCTTTGATATTCCTTCAGTGATTCGAAAATTCTTTGCCTGTATACTCACTGCCTCTATTTCACCGCCCTGTGGATACCGTGAGTAAGGTACCTCATTACCAAGATTTGGCGAAAGATACTTGATGTGGGGTACCTTTTCTGCTGGCAGTACATCCACATCCATGTTGGTCGATAACTTTTCAAGGGCGTCCATCTTTTGTTTTCACTCACCTTATGTGGCCTAATTTGTATTATGACTACATTACGGTACAGCTATTTTCAAAATGCACATACTCGTTGAGATTCTTACATTGCATCTTTGTCGTGATCCAGACCATGCAGTCGCGTCACTATAAGCACAGCTCTTTACCCGGACTAGAGCTAAAGTACATACATCGGACATATAGGTTGCACAAGCTTGACAGCTGAGCCATCGATGAAACTACCAAGCAATGGAAATACGACACTAATAACACAAGTCCCGCATCATCCAAGCGAGCATTCGCAAGCACAAAGCTCCAAGCTAGACAGCGTTCAGCAAATCCTCTTCCCTAACCTGATAAACCTCATCAATCTTTTCCCCCGGCGAATTCTCCCCACACGCAAAATCCGCATTAACCCGACTAACAAACTTCTCCACAAACGCAGCAGCAACATCCCCAACCTCCAATCCCGGAACCCCCACACCCTGCAGACTAGTTGCCTCCTTGCCCTCCAGCCCACAAGCCACAATCTGCTTAAAGAACCACATCGGCTCGTCCGTAACATTCAGCCCGATTCCAAAGCTGCTGATATTGCGTCGCAGGTGCACCCCCACAGCCGTGATCTTCTTCGGCTGCAATGCTGATCCAGATCCAGATCCTGACACAGGATTCACCCATACCCCCGGATCTTCCGTCGTAAACCCTTCCACACCGTAGCTTTTCAGTAGGTCGATGACGCTGTTCTCTAGAACACGGATGTGACACCGAGGCGTTAGGCCCAGACGTTTGAGATCTAGGATCGTGTACGCGACCATCTGGCCCGGCCCGTGGTAGGTTGTCTGTCCGCCGCGGAGAGTTGGGTGGTACTCTGCCTTTGCGGGTTTGGTGCCGTCGGGGGTGAGGAGGGATCGGATTGGTTCGAGGGCAGGTGGTAGTGAGAGGATTGGGTTTGTCGTGGAGGGTGGGCTTGTGTTTGAAGGTGGGAGGTCGCGGCGGCCGGTGGTGTAGAC
>PKQL01000112.1:0-58754 GCA_002916455.1 Penicillium sp. CF05
CTGAGTGGGAGYTAGAGTTTTGGAGTATCAGCAAGAGTCCGAAAGGGGCGAGCAGGAGGGGCTAAATATTGGCACTAGAGGGGGAATCGTCATGGGGGAAGAGGGGCCGAAAAAGGAACGGGAAAGAAGATGAGAAATCGAAAAAAAGTGACCCGGAACAAAGCACAACAGAAAGCAAGAAAGGGAATTGACCCACTTGGCCGTTGGGCAGCCGCACCGGCGTGCACATGGATGGTCGTCGAATCAACATACTCCTTCGTTACAACACCATTGTACGAAGCTGCGCTAAGCATCACTCGCAGCCGGAATTTGCCTGGCTGCGAGATAGTGAGCGGGCTGAGTTTTGCATATCCGCTCATTGCGTTGTCGGTGCGGCTCCGCACGCTTGCTGTGAGATTCCCGCTCAGGCCTATGGCAGCTCCTGTGCCGGCTTCGTCGCGGAGGGAGGCGTTCACAACAAGATGCTGCACATTTTGTGCGGGTGTCCCAATTGGGTTCACAGCAATGACTACTGGGACTGTGAAGGGGGAACCAGGCTGGGTGGCTGTTGGGGGAGTAGTCTCGAAGGACAGTGTGAATTCACGGCCGGCCATTTTCGCTTTTGTTGGTACGGTGCTTTGGAATAGAGTTGTGTTGGACCACCTGATAAGAAAAGAGTTTGGAGATCCAAGATATGCTTCAATCCAAAATCAGAGTAATAGGAGTGGAGAGATCGTGGAACTGTAACCAGTGAAGGATAATTCAATAAGATTTGGATGGGAGAAAACGGCAAGGACGAATAGGGAGAATGATTGGTGAGATGGATGAATCGAGAAGCAGATCAAGTATAGACGTGGCCGTACCCAGGGCTTCATATACCTCATGGCACCCGCCGAGAATCAATAACCGACATACTTTGGACCCATAACCTCTAATGTTGGAGTAAGTCTTGATGGGACCACGGAAATGTCGCCACCATCCAAAAGTACACGATTAGCCTGGGCGATGGTTGGCGACCAGGTACCGGGGACGGTCAAGGGAACCACCATGCCCGCAGAAACAAAATTTGTGAGCTCAATAAAGGGTCCGCTCGGCATACTGCAGGATCCTTGCAGCACGTTCCGGCAACGAATTCGAACAGTGGGGCGAATGTGGACTCTGCATAGTACTTTTTTCCTTCCCTGGCAGATCGACGGGTACGCGCCCTAGTGAAATATCATGTGGCTAGTGAATATTAGGTGTGGAGCAAGTACGAGATCTATGAGATCTATGAGATCGAAGATGCACTGCAGGAGATCTGAAGCTAGTGTCAAGATCGACCCCGAGTTTCCCTCGCGATAACGGGTTCCACCACGATCTGTAGAACGTAGAGCTTCTGGTTTAGCCATTTCCGCGTTTGGTAATCTGATAAGTCTGACAGGGAAACGTCTTGGCATGCAGGATAGACGTTCATATACGAGAACCTGGGTTGCGAATCGACGTACGACCTCAAGGTGATGTGCTGGTGCCCCGGGGACTATCCTTTCAATAGTTCTGTGCACGGATCAAGTAGAGGGGTAATGCCAACATTCTTTGATCCAGTATCGCAGCGTCGGCGTCTTGTCATTCGGCTGCTGGCATCTGGTGAGTCGCAAGTGTCATGGCTGGACCCTTCTTGTTGGATGTGGCGCACCACTAGTATGCAAGTATCTCATCTAGGCCATCATACATATAAATGTAGTCGGTTTGTTATGGAGATGTCTATCCCCACCTAAACTTGGGACACATGATCCCTGGGTCGGATCAAAGGAGAACATCAGACCGCAATTGCTGGCTTTGTCTAACCCCTTCAATCAGCAAATTCAAGCCACACCCCAACGGTGGACTGTGGCGTTTGTGCAGTCAAGTGGACATGGCTTTCGCCACTCGGAGACGCGGAAATATCCAGCTTTGAGGACGGAAAGCCTATTTTGGGCTATGACAATTTCTCGGTCTTTTGCAACCTCTATCAGACTTTTCACCTTACAACTATGTTGCCTAACGGGGATAGAGAAGAGGCGTTGCATTGGGGCGATACTGTGACTGGGCAAATTAGCATTGGATATTCATGGATTTTTGCACAAATGATAATCGGCCTAATTAGCCTCGCCGGCTGGGACTCGGGATTCGATAGAGAGACAGACCATGTGGAAATGCACGCTAAGGGGGTTCGGGATCTGAGATAAACTCCACAATAAGCTTTGACCATCTCTGTATGATATCAGACTTGCCATATGGCCCCTCTTAAGCGCTAATATAAAAATCTTGGCCTTTTTTTTCCCTTGTGGTCTAGTGATATTATACGTTGTATTATCCCCTCATGTGACCCTATCATATCGTTCAATTCTTCCAAGTGCTGGGTGATCGTCCTGACGATCTCAATAATGTAAATTGGTCGACGCCCGTCGCAGCGGCAAGATAAAAGCATGCCAGAAAATGCGAGATTCTCCACTTTTGGCGGTCCGAAACCACAGGCGCATGCACAGAGTAGAAGAAAGTCTGATCCCAAGTGCTGGGAAGTGAGGCCAGCTGCGAGACACTGACCAGAAGAGAAATCTAATCTTCAAATTAGCCTAAAAGGAAATGTATTAGAATTGTAAGTTATAATACCCAACTAATATGGAGAATATGCAGAACCTGAAGCCCAACAAAAAGCAAAATATGGATATTCATTTCAAAAAGTCAATAGTTCGCGCCGCCACCATGTCAGCCGTAAGGTGGAGTGGCTCGAGTGTGGCTGGATTGTGGCTAGAACTGCAAGGAGTGGCGGAATTCATGTGGCTGTGGATCAGGTCCTTTCCTAATTGGGCAGGTATTCATGACCCGAGAGTTTCTCACTCGAATCGCCGATCGTTTCATAGGTTCATCTGAGATCTACATACTTTGCCGATTTTTAAGATCCACTGCAAGGTCAAAGCGCGTCTGATATGTCATTTTGATATTAGAATTAGGAGCTGTGTAGCGTCAATGCAAAGATATTTTGCCACTCAACCGGATATATGTATCTGTCTAAAGCTGTATTGGAGTTGGACGGGACGGTAAAGAAGTGCGCGTCTACTCCGTGTAGGCCAGAGCTTCAGGAACTACCTACGTATGTGTAAATGTGATTCAAACTACTATGTGCCCAGACAACCAGTAGGTATTGCCATCTATATACGTGATCATCAGCGGGACCGAAATTAATGCCGACCGAAAGGAGAGGATAAGTCGCATAGACTAGAATTCCTGACTTATGGAATCTTGTCATTCGAACAGCAACCTTCCCCTCAACTAATCGGGAAGAGTCTTCAGTAGAGAGCAACCGCTATATTGTATCCCATGGTAACACTGAAATACCCTTTCCTCGTACGGATCAGTCCTCTTCGGATACTTCGACCTTAGGTACCGAGAATATGAGAATATCAGAGTGACCTCCTGGCCGAGAATGCATTAAACGGTAGGGATTATTTGGGGAAGAGTCATGAATACCGAATACGGTCCAATCTGCACGTTCGATTTGGCTGGAACTTTCCAAGAGTCTGACTCTGAGAGCGCCTCTCACATTCAATAGTCAATATAGATGCTCTTTCTCGTTCGGGATGGTCGTGACTTGGGCAAATAAGCTCGATATAGATAGACATAGAATTCCAAGGATTGTAGAACGATTCGTGGCTGCCTTGTAGTATTTGCTATTATATTTTTAGTGCAGGAATGAAAATTTTGAAGAACATCGCTGTTATGAATATATACAGGAAACATCCAAGTAAGATATGGTACATATGTAGGAAAGTTCCATGCATAACTTGCTGCTTCCTCATCTTCAACCTCTCTCATTTGCACATTGCGAGAAGATACAGTCTTGACGACATTTTGTGCTTTATATCCTTACTGACCCCTGGAGAGTATACCCAAGCTTCCACTAAATGGCGCCACTGGTCACTCGACAGAGCCACTCTTTGGTTCCCGGTATCCCACGTCTCCCAGCACGACCTCCAAACAAACCGGTGAAAGTCCATAAGGAAATCGACCCGATGGTATTCTTCGAGCTATTCATCGGAACTGTTGGAATATTTATAATCGCAGTCTTGTTTTGGAAGCTTGGGAGATTCATCAGACGATTTAATCGAAACAAGGTGCTGAGAGCAGGCAAAAAGACGAACATCCGATACGCACGCACATGGTACGGCTGGGTCAAACGGCCGACACACGAGAGAAATAAAAGGGTAATTCATGACTTCTTCGTTCGAATTTGGAAGTCAGTGACGTGGAAATCGACTCGAGACGACTATAGTTGGATTTGGTGGGACCCCGGCGATGTGAAAACGCAAAATCACCGTCAAGAAGCGAAAGGATTTCCTTGGCTACCAGATTGGCTCAAGAGCTATGATGACTTTCCCACTGCTGATGAAATATGGAATCCTTATTCGCGACCCAAGTGTCATGGAGCTTTAAAGGACAGTGTGTCAACGCCCCAACCTGTTCCAGCTCCGGGCTCTGTGCGGCGGCCGCAAGGGCAAGAAGACACATTGGGACAAACCCTGCCACCACAACCCACGTTAATCCATAACCAACCAGTTATTACTCGTTCAATTCTAGAGGAAATTCTCAGGGACCCACTGCAGCCCAAAGATGGCAGTTCTGATCACCAGCCCTGGTTCAATTCTTGCAATAGTGCAGCAAGGCCAGCTACCCGCGCACCGGTGCCGTTCCACCAGGCCCAATCATTGCCATCTCGAGAAAAACAATTCTACCAGATTCGGGGATCGATTCCATGGCCACGTGGTGAGGGATCCCAGGATATCTCATGCCAGATCCAATCTGCCATGCAACATAGGGATTTCGAATACGAGCTAGCGGAGCCAAGTGGCCCAACGCACGCAAAAGAGCCTAAACCATTTCATCAATATCGTGATCCCCGCAGATACCGCAGATGGTCAGCACGTATGCAGATGGGGCCAAAAGAGCCTGTCTTTCACAACTTAGGCGCTTCATCTGGCCCTCCCGGGACGCCAAGGACCGAATTGTTGGTCAGCTATGCCTCGGATCACAGCTCTTCTCTTCGCGGTCACCTTAAGAGGCAGCGAAATAGCATCGAAGGGCGCCTGCGTATATCGGAAGATAGAACATCATTTACTTCCGGACTCCTCATTGGAGATCAAGTTTTGTTCTCGAATGAACGGCGGACATATACAAGAACCACCCAATGGAATTCAGCCCCAGCAAGAAGCCATTTCCAAGGAAAAGGGACTAATTCGAAAGGGAGACCAGCATTGTCTAATGAATGGCGATCCATATGTGACTCAAAACATCCTGCCCTCTCCCGGCGTCAAGGAAAAAGCCCGGAAGTAGACGTCGGCCCACACTCTGCGGATCAAATCCAGCTCAAAACAGGAAGTGCCGTCGATGAGTTGAGTGATTGGGAGGTCAGGATGATGGAGAGGCTGGATCGGAAACTTTTATGGCTCTTCAATGAATTCTCTCCTGGGAAAAGACCATACCATTTTGCCTTGCTAGCCAACCACTGGCTGAATAGAGAAACATGGTATGTCTACGATCCCGTATCCAGGATTCCCACCGATGCACGTCGGATGCGGGGAGACTCGCGATTCAACGTTCCTTATCCTCGGCCGGTTTTCAGGCCCAGACCGAAGTACCCTACGTCCAAACGGAAACGCGCGCAGACTCCTCGTATCGACTCCTGGCGGGCCGCAGTGAACAATCAGCGGAAGGTATCTGGCTTACGAGACGCCATTCGCACTATTACACTGTACGATGAATCGGCCGAGGAACCGCCAGATGGTCATATCGATCCAGGCTGCTGGGTTTTGCCGAAACCGCCTCAAGGCTTTGAGATGTCCAATGCGCAGAAGAACGCTTGGTATGAAGGAGGAGCAGGCTGGCAAGAGAAGCTTGATGATTGGCAGCAAGTTCCCCGGGGATATCGAGTCCGCAAAGTCATCCACGAAGGCCGAGTCAATCGGAACAGGTTTAAGGAAGTCGCAGCTCAAGTCAGTCAGTGCTGTCGTACTGCGTCCGAAAAATTGGTCCCAAGCCATGATCTTGGGAAAGCAGAAGCTCCAAACTTCCTCGTCTCATGATCCTTCTCAAACCAATCACTTTTCGCATCAGTCCCTTATGTTCGTCTTCTCCTGCCCTGCCTGTAACCCAACCAAATCTCGCGCTTCACACTCATTTGTAACACACTCAAGATATTTATCACTTCTGGTGCGATACACTCACTACCATGTCTGTCGTTGCGTCTATATCATTAGTATACCCCGGGAACCCCGGAACTGAACACAAATGAATATCTTTGCCAAAATGCATTTGAATTGAAATCCTGATCTAAGCGCTGGGGTAATCATGGAACATTGTAAGCCACCATCCTCTGCAGAGTGGCCGCGCTGCAAATTCCAAAAAGCCAAAACTCCGGTTGTCCATATGTTGTTTTTCGCTCCGACAAGTCCCTCGCCAGAGTCGAGTTCGGATGTATAGTACATGTGCGAGGGAGAAAAATCCGCTTAAAAACCGGGAGGGTTGACACGTTGGCTGACACGAGTCCACTTGGGCAGCTCTGAAGGTAATGAAAGTGGTTAGCTGAGCCGATCCAATAGTAGAATACCAATGGGCGTGAACATTGGGAGTAGAGGTGGGACGAGAACATACTGTGAATGCTCTTCCGGTAGCTCTTCTCCTTCTTATCGAAGAGAGTGTACTTGTCCTTCGGCAGCATTTCCTCCTCGCGCGGCATCTCCGCAAACCACCGGCTCACGGCCTTGGAGGTCTGACCATTGCGCTCAAGTGCAGCGCTGACAGTGTCGACGACCCGGTCCACGGAGCGCAGGCGCTTGCGCTGTCGTGCCTTCTGGGGGGAGGAGAGACGCCACGGGGTCTTCCTGTTATTCGGAAATGAACGTTAGCTTGGGTACAAATAATTGGGACTTTGGTTAAAGAACCAGACACGCACCAGAGAAGACCGCCAAATAGTGCCTGGGTTGATTTGAACATGGTTGGTTGTTGATGCTGTCAGGGTGTAGCCGGGGAGAAAATCGTGCTCGGAGTCGGGAGTGTAATTGGTCCGTGCGCTGAATGTATACAAAAGTTACTGATGGAATGACCGAGTTCCTAATTGGTGCAATTGATCGTTCCGAGGGAAATGATTTAGATAGTGGACTTAAACGTTCAGCCTAAACTACAAATAGTCATATTTTAGAAAATATGGCAATAGTGGCCTCTGGTGATTGACTGCGAATGGTTACCCCAACCAAAATCATGTGATTCCCGAGGGTCTGTCGATTTCCAGGGACGCGACATATTTTTTTAAACTACACTCTAGTCAATTAATCTGCTCTTCGGAGAATCTACTCCTTTCCAAGCTACTATTAGCTTGCACAAGGCCTCTTCTTGTTCATGGATTGTGTATAGCAGTTCTACACCATCCATCATGGACTCGAGCGCAACGGCAGAGGCCCCGTCCCTCCCTTGGAGGGCTTTGTCCAACACAACAATGTGGGGAGTGGCGGGTCTATGTCGTGGTTTCCTTTCTGTTTTTTKTCATGCAGAATGCCACGGGAAAGAAGCATTTACAGAGCTGTTGGACTCTCGACATGACGTTTCGCAACGGACAAGAGGACTGATTACAGGTATGCCGGGACACAGCAAAGTCCATTAGACCAATGCAGTTGCTAATTGATTCAACTGAAAATAGTATCCAATCACGTTAGTGTGTATGTGCCTCCAACAGCCTCGGATCGAGGCAATCCATACTCCAAATGTGAAGATGGCTGACATTGCGCCGGAATACCAGAATGGATGACCCATTAATATGGGGGATTTTGCCTGCGCGATTTTGGAATAAACGGTGGTCTTTTGGAAGCTACGATATCTGTTATCAGACGAGGTATTTTAAAAGCTTGCACTAATTCTCCTTCCATGGATTGTTTTACTGACTGGAGATAATTCGCAGACCACTGTCACTCTTCTTCACCATGGGACAGGTCCTGCCCACTCACCGTTCGGCCCATTCTGCATTCGGTGGCCTAGCTCAACCAGCTATCACCGAGGCTATTCGCTTATTATCGAAGGGTCCTTTCCCCGTTGACCACCATCGCGCTATACCCGAACGTCAGCGCTGGAGTTGGCACAATATCTGTGTCGATCCTTTCTCGGACCTCTCAGTCGCCTACACAACCGATGGCAAGGACTCACACCTGGCACCTACCGCATACTCCTGCAACTCGAATTCGTGGGTTCATATCTTCCCCGAAGGCAAGATTCACCAGGCACCACGAAAGACCATGCGCTATTTCAAGTGGGGAATCGCACGCCTAATCTTAGAGCCCAAAGAGTGTCCGGATGTAGTTCCGATGTGGATTGAAGGCTTCGACGATGTCATGCATGAGAGTCGGGAATTCCCACGATTCCTTCCTCGGCCCGGCAAACGTGTTAGCGTTACCTTTGGCTCCAAGGTTGACTCGGATGCTGTATTTGGGGAAATGAGATCTCGGTGGCAGAAGTTGAAAGCGAAGGTCGAAAAGAGATACCCCGAATCCCGAGATCTGCCTCTGGGTGTGCTAAGTGATGAGCTGTTGATTGATAAAGAAGCTGTCGAGCTGCGCAAAGAGGTCACCTTGAAGATCAGGAACCTTGTATTGGATGTTCGCCGATCGCGCGGATTGCCCGATGAAGACCCGAAGGAGGGCCTGGTGGAGACCTGGCTGGAGGAGGGTCCCCAGCGTGAGGGTCATATGAAGGACGATTCCTGGGTTCGGGATATTTGAGCTCGTGTGCATAGAGTGTATAACATTGTATAGATTTCATTATGAGTAACAAACAGTGAGTCATGAGTCACAGTGAGTCACGAGCATCCACTTCTGCCAGTCATCTTGTTATTTCTCTTTTTAGGCCCTAAATGTCAGCCTCTTGCGCTATACTCCGTCAGGCAATAAGATCAAATGTGGGGGCGATAAGCAAATAAAGCAATAAAGGCGGGAGAGCTTTCCGGACCGGTGGGACTTCACTTCGTCAAAACTGCAGTTCGACCGCAGATGCCCAAAAAGCACCAGCGGTTTCACGCGAAGCCGGCCAGCTTAGCACATCACAGCCTTGCATCATCTGGGCCTCGGCATGATGGCGGGTCTGGGGTACAGAGCTCCGCGTCAACGACGTCAGTCAACGACTTAATTAGCCACCTCCGCCGTACACAGATTACTAGTGCTTCACCGGATGATCCCCCAAGCTCTCAACGTACTCAACGATCGTTTGTGGCCCAGCGCTCAGTTCACCCATCTCTTCGAGATGTACTTGAGCTCCCCGAAACTGCGCCACCGCGACCTCGCCCCGGTCCCCGTCGCACGATATTCGGGGTTCGTCCATCTCGACCAACTGTCGGGCCTCCGCCGCCTGCTAGTTGGCTCTCTCAAAATACGGAATCGGCGGGAGATCAGGGATTGCGTGCCCGGATGACGGGGGCGCGAGAAGAGGAGATCCACCGGCTGGCCCGCCTCCAAGGGCCACTGTTTCCGGACCAAAGGAGTCTAGTACATATATTGCTGAAATCCATGGCTTTGAACTGGTGTTGGCATGTTGAATATGACGGTCCTTTTTTGTCCCATCTTCCAAATCATATCAAGGAACTGCTGCTGAGTTATGTTGCTGTCTACGCAAGAGGCACGCCTCTGAGAGGGTACATGAAAGGGCTGAAACCGCTCTTCTTGACCCCGCAAGATCAGGATCAGATTGGCAAGGAGATCCCGGGTTTCATCGAGTCGAGAGCTGTTGACGGGGATTTCAAAATCGTTAGATTAGATCTGGGGAATGCTCTGGGAAACTGGATAACTTTGAAGCAGCTCACAAACGAGGTGATCCTCTCTCCAGCTTCAGCCGTGGGTGTCCCAGGCCACGAAACAGAGGCTGTCCCAGCTTCATGGGATGAAGTTGTTGACGACGGCGGAGGGGAAGCTATACTTGATCATCTTCCAGCTCTGTCCATGCCCAAGGCTATTACCCAGACACTACGCTTCCCCGAACTCCGCGCCTTATCCCTAGCACATCCGAAACCCAGTGCTGCAAGCTGGACCGGTCTTCTCAACCTCCTAGCACATTTGCCAACCCTCACTTATCTCTCGCTTGCCCATTGGCCTATACCATGCCGGAATCCACGCGCTGCCACTACTCGCATTCGCGGCCCGGTGGCCCGCTTCTTGACGCCAGACGCCCTTGATAACAACTGGGCCGAAGTCGCGAGTATCCTTCGTCAGCTCTCCCGCTCGACCTACTGCCTGAAATGGTTGGACCTCGAGGGATGCGGCGAATGGCTACCAGCCTTGAAATGGGTTGGGAAAGACCCGGATGGTTTTCCTCAGAGCCCTGATTCTGTTGGACCAGAGTGGAACGGATCTTGGAGAGATGTCGAATGGCTTGGGATCGGCCCTGGTTTTCGAGACTTGTCGAAGTCTGACGACTCGTCTCATGTGCCGCCCCATGAAGTCGCGGCCCAGGAAACAGATTCGACGGGCTCTATACATGCATATCACCTTCAAAATGCGCGTGATGTGATGAGGCACATTCGCCAGATAAGGAAGGGGAGGAAATGGCTCGAAATTGAGCTCGGGTTAGGGCTGGAAGACGTTGAACCTGAGATCATCAGATCGCAGGATGGGCAGGAGTTATCGGTTTATTCATGAGTGTCTGCCATGAGCGTAATGATCTATGTACAATGCACATCACTGAACCGAAGAAGAAAACATTCTACGCGTGTAAGCAGAAACGCAAATTGAAACTATTTTATTCATGTCTGACTATACAATGGTATCCGGACAAAACGCCCGCAGATTTTAAAAATATGCAACTATTTTTTGGAACGATTGAATGTCTTCAGGGGATCAACCTTCCCACCAGACTTGCCACGAGCACGGTTGCGATCTCTTGCCTTGCGGATGCGATTCTGCTTCGACTTTGAGAACCCAACAAACCCAACATTCTCCTTCGAGAGACCCTTGCGTCCCTTAGCAGGCATCAGGTAATCAGGAACATGCTTGAGATGCGCTTGGACACGCGCAGCGCGCAGTTCGCCGTCGTGGCGCAGCTGCCGCAATTCATCGGGGTTTTCCTCGAAATGGCGCTTGAGCTTCTCGCTCTTGATCAGCTCCTGGCGGATCTCGCGTCCGCGTGCTTCTTGCACTGCGAGTCTGGTCACGGAGCGTAGGGCATCTGTCATACGGTACCGGAAGGCATCGACTTGCGACATCTCGAAGTGATAGGGCTTGACTTCGTGGCCGAGCTTGGTTTGCTTCTTGATGATCTTGGCGAGCATGGTCTCGTCATGCTTTGTGCTGGGGATTGAGGTGGGTTTGTGCTTGCCGTGCTGGTCGGTGGGGATAACGAATGAGAGGGCCATTCCTGCCTTGCCAGCGCGGCCGGTACGTCCGATGCGGTGGGTGTAGGATTTGGAGCTGGACGGGAGGTCGAAGTTGAGGACGCAGGCGACATTTTGGAAATCGATACCGCGAGCAATGCTGTAGTCCTTCTCTTTGCTGGTCATCTTGCGACGCTTCTTGGTTTCCGGCTTCTTTCCCTTTGCGCTTTCATCAACTGCCTCTTCATCCTCGCTGCTTCCCATCTCTTCCTTTGCTTCTTCTTTTTCCTCTGCCTCCTTGTCTTCGCGCGACTTCTTCGATTTGGCCACTCCCATTACCTCTTGCTCGTCGGCTGCGACAATGATATCGTAGACGCCCTTATTAAATTCTTCGACAACGTGGATCCGCGAATTGATGGGAAGTTCTGAGTTGAGGACACAGCTCTTGAGACCGAACTGCTCGAGGAAGAGCTTCACGCGGTAGCATCGGTCCACATCCGCTACGAAAATGATGACCTTGCCCTTAATCAGCTGCAGTTTGAAGATGACGTATGTGAGAAGGAATTTCTCGTCTTCCGCGCATCTGTGGGAGATGAATTAGCAACTGCTGAAATAATGGTTGTAGCATATTGTCTTACCGGACAACAAACTGGCTGACACCAGCACCCTTCTCTTCCTTCTCCTCTAACTTAAGAATCACAGGATTCCGGCAGTACAAGTCCTTCAATGTATCCACCTCTGAAGTGAGAGTAGCACTCATCAAGAATGTCTGTGCTCCTCGCGGGATAGCCTTGGAGAGAGCGTTGATTTCCTCGTCGTATCCGTATGACAAGACTAGATCGGCCTCATCGATGACCAAATGGGTGACTTTATCGAGCGACAAAGCGGAATTGTTCACGTTGCTGTAAACTCGGGTAGGCGTTGACACAACGATATCCGGGAAATCGGCCAGCATCGAGCGCTGAACTTCATCTGACACCTTCTGTGTTAAGTTGACTGACCGAATATCCTTTCCGCAGAAACTGGCAAAAGACGTAATCACTTTCTGGACCTGTTCTGCAAGCTCGCGAGTGGGGACAAGGATAAGAGCGGTTGTGGCTTTTGAGGAGGGGTCGGCCTGTTTGGACGCAGTTAGCATAGTTTCTATACGAAGTACACAGTGGAAAATGGGGAACGAACACTCTTCTGCTGGAGGATGGCTTGTAGGATTGGGAGCACATAGGCGGCGGTTTTGCCAGAGCCAGTTTTCGCACGGGCTATTTCTGTCAGCATTGTCTTTTGGTTCGTCGATTCAGGAAGCGTGTCTCACCAAGAATATCCTTTCCTTCCAGAGCGAGAGGAATCGCCTTCGACTGTACAAGAGTGGGTTTGGTGAACTTTTCTTTGATCAGAGCCTGGCGCAATCGGGGATCGAGATTGAGGGCTTCAAAGTCCAGTTCTTGGTCCTCAGCCCCAGCAGCCTCGGGGGATGGGACATCGTTTGCGTCCAACTTGCGTTTCATCGTGATTGTGTTAGGCATTTGCTTGATCGAATCTGCGGAAGTTGAAACTTTTTTGGGAAATCTTGTCGGGCGGTGAGATTATTGCGGGCGGTGAATTGGAGTATTTTATGTTGCCATAATCTTTAATGCCTCAGGCAAAAACTCCACAAAACAACCTTGGATTGTACCTAGGTATTACCTACAACTACAAATGATCGAGGAAGAGTCTGTGAGTTTGGAGATTTTGCTAGTCTAACTGCCCCATAATAGTACTGTCTATATCTGCTCTACAATGTCCCTAGTGGATACTAATAGAAAATTCATTCTTAGAAATCTAGCCCCAGCCGAAAATATATCTCGATATGAGTGGTCTATATAGATCTAGGTCTACTATAACGTATCTCTGAGCTTCAAGAAATTTACCAACACCCTTGTCGCTACTTCCGTCAGGTGGTTTTTCTCTAAGAATAATATATTAACAGCGCCAATATCCGGCCTTGCCGGACTAGACATGGTAGAAAAGGACGAAGAAGCCACCAAAAGCGAGCCCAGGTCCCCACAAAATCCCCAACAATGGAATCAATATGATGCTTTGACCGAGTCATCTGTCCCGTCCTTCCATATTCAGTACTCCCCAGAAATAGATGAACCAACCAACGGGTATGGCGTGCCTGCGCCGCCCCTGAATCAACCCGTGACACCAATGCACCGGTGGCGAAGCTTATTAGGGAAGTACTAAGCGCACATCAAGACGTGTCAGCCAAGCGCTATCGGGTCCGGAAAATGCGGCATATGCTTCGACAGGAACGTGATGATGAAGAAGAAGAAGAAGAAGAAGAAGAAGAAGAAGAAGAAGATGATGATGATGTACGGGTTGCACTACGAAGCAAGTTGAATCTCATAACTGCTGAAAACGTACATGAGGATCTTGCTGCTATCAATCACCTCATCAACGACCTCCAGGGTGCGACAGCCTCTTATTCCATCCTTGAAAAAGAGTATCATAGACAGGAAGAGCAACTAGCGCAGCTAGAGTACGATTACAACGGACGCCTGGAAATATCGCAAACTATCTCCAAGTATCAAAGCGACTCGTTGGCGCAGGCCCGATCAATTAACTCGGACACCGAGTCTTCATCCGCGGACTACACCTCAGACTATGAAGACTAAGTGTTGCCCCAAGTGCTGATTATCTCTCCATGGTTGGCGAGGCACGCATTCTCGCAGAACGGTTGTCGGAGCTCAGGACAGAATACCTGGTCCTAGTTGATCAACACGAGCTCCGCAAACGACTCGACATCCCACTCGACAGCGCAACTCTCAACTTTCTCCTTCGCTACCAAAATCAAAAGACTAAGATTGAGACCGAGCTAAAGCTAGCCCGTCATAACGTTGAGTCGCACCCGGAACATGCGAATTGCTCCGCGCGGATTGCAGAAGAGGAAGCCAACGAAGAGGAGGTGATACAGCATTTCATGCCTGAAAAACTAGAGGACCAGACATACAATAATCCGCGCACCCACAGCCTGTCAACAAAGGCTATTTCATGAGTCGACGGCTTCTTCATCGGTTGCAACACTCAAGGTTTGAGACCATGCGGTTTATGTCTGCATCTGAACTGATAGATCTGGATAGGAAGGGCCGGGGGTCAGAAAATATTACCAAGATGGCAATGATGCTCTGCTTTATAGTGAGCATGGAGCATCTTAGGGGTCATTCAGTTGGATAGTGCGTATATCCTAGTAGCACCAGGCGCTTGTAGACAGTGTCATTTGATGTTTCCCCCCTCCCTTTTTGTAGATATCGAACCAGATAGCAAGACTTGATCTACTCCAATCCAAAAACAAACCTCTCGAGCTCCGCATAAGCCCTCTCCAGATCATCATTAACAATAACTCGATCAAAGACACCGACAGTCTCAGCAAACTCAAGCTCTCTTCTCGCTTGATCCAGTCTAGCCTGAATCTTGTGCTCATTCTCCGTCCCTCGACCCCTAAGCCGCTGCTCAAGCACATCAAGACCCCGCGGTCTAATAAAAACGCAGCGGGCCTCAAACTCAGGGTTCGTTTTCATTTGCTTTACGCCAGTCATCTCCGATATCAAGAAGAGGGATGAGTTGTTTCTCGAATATTGCTGCAAGTGCTGCTTTACTGGTCCCGTAGAAGTCGCCGGTGTACATTGCATCTTCTATGAGACCTCCGTTGAGTTTGAGAGTGTTGTATGTCTCGACGGAAACAAAGTGGTAGGATATACCCTCTTTTTCGCCCGGACGTGGTTGCCGGGTTGTGTGGGAGACGGTTAGTTCGAATGTATTCGGGTGTGCGTCGATGAGCTTTTGGGCAAGGGTTCCTTTGCCTGCGCCCGAGGGACCGGATATGTCAAGAGGCCGTCGATCCGGAGGTGCTGCTGTGGGGGTTAGAATGAATGGTGGGGAGTTAAAAGGTTGATGACGTACAGGAAGTCATGTCGTCAAAACAACCGGGTTCTTGTCTTGACGATGAATACCGAGAATTTGGAATGGGGAGCAGCTGGATATATGCAAGCAACAATGCCCTGGTATATCTCAATCTCTGGTTGTGGTTTGAGGGAAGCTCATGTAGAGCTAAAGTGTACGTCGGACAACATTACCGCTCATCGGCTCATGCAAGCGACATAAGGAGCTCTAAACATAGCCAAGTAATTCAACAACGAAATACTATCTACGTATAATCTATTGCATCGAGATATTATCCATTTGCATCGAGATATTATCCATTTGCATCGTGATTCTGTTCATTATGTACATGACCCAAACAATTTCCCATATCCATATCCATAAGTTGATAGGCATTTGCCATAAAAAGGAGACGCTATTTCCATAATCCAAAGAGTTGTTGAACGTTCAAAATCAGATCCCATACGTCAAGTTGGGTATTTCATACATCAAAAGCAAGCCCAAACTGAAGTCGTAATTCAAGAGTATTGTGTCTCGCCCTCGCTATCACTCAGACTATCGCGACGACGGCTCCGGCCATCACGGCGGTATCCCTTCGTCAAGCCTGGAACAGGATGCTTGTAGCTCTTGGTACCAGAATCCTCGGTATCGACGTTGGAGTATTGATACTCGGAACGGGAGCCCGCAGACGAGAAATCCAGGGGTTCAGTGAAGTGGCCCTGGGGTGCGGAGCGACGCTCACGGTGCTTTCGGGGGCTGCTAGTACGGGATGAGGGCGCGGGAGGTGGACCAGATGGACCAACCTCGCTGCGACGTTCACGACGGCGGTTGTGGCGACGGGTGGATGGATCGCGGACGCGAGGCTCTTCGGTCACTTGGCTGATAACATCCTCGCTGCCTTGGGTGAATGAGAAGCCGGAGGGATTGCGGCGCGGAGGAGGTGGCTGATCGTAGGCAAAATCATATGACTGGCTCATCTCGCTCTGGTAGGAGGTTGGCGGGGCAGAGGTGTCGTAGTCGCTGCCGTGGTAGGTTCCGTCGGCCTCACGGTTCATGCCGCCAATGCGAGCGGGCTTCTCTTCTCGGTAGGCGCGTACGTCGGCATTCTCTGCGCCTTCCCACTGCTCGCGCTTGTTGCGCCGGATGAGCTTTTCTTTGGCGGTTTCTCTGAACTTCTTGCGCCGTGACTTCTCCTCTGTAACAGTCGTCGCTGTGTCGGTGTATGATCCTTCTGTAAAGGAGTATCCGTCGTCGGTGTAGCCCTTGCCAACAACACTTCCGCCACCGAGCTTGGTACTCGCTGTGGCATTGCTAAGAGTCTTTCCGTCAGGACCCTTTCGTCGCAGAACAGTGGACTTGTAGTCATCCCAGTCGCCCTTTCGCCAGACGAACCCGCCATTCTTGGCCCAAAAAAAGAACCAGATTGCCCCCAGGACAAATGCCAGTCCAATAAGGGCAAACAAAGCCATTAGGCCTTGCATCTTGATGCTGTGCGGGTCAACCGTGCCTTGGCCATGTTTTGGCTTAGTGGTCTCTTCTGCTGAGGAGTCTGCACGTGGGAGGAGGTGGTGGGTATTAGGGTCGATGGAAGATAATGTATTGACGGTGTTCTCATCCCGAACATAGAGTCCGGCAACGGTCGATCCTAGAACGTCGGAGGAGTCTCCGAACGGCCAAACTGGAGGCATGATAGAATATTAGAGTGGTCAAGAGCACCCGGCTCAAGACTGGACTCACTACCAACTCATTAGTGTCAAGCATTATTGAGAATTAAAAATGAGGTATATGAACATACATTGAAGCAAGTGATCAACACCAGATGTAGATCGAGATAGATCCTTGACAGTCTGGAATGTGGGTATGGAATATGGGTGCGGAATGTGGGAAAGAATGAAGCACAGTGCCTAGATGGGTATTAGTGGGAGGTTGAAGATAAGAAGATGGGAAAATCTTAAACCTAGATATGATTCAGCTTGACTTCCAGCACAAAATTGAGGAGGTTGGAGGAGAGGCTGGGGACCTGTGTTTACACGCTGGTTGTCACGGGCAACTTGCTTACATCATCCCCCACAATGCCCAGACATCCACGGGTCCACGGACGGGTAGAGTTGGGCCACCCGTGGGTCGATCTATAAAAAGAGTCGATCACAATTGACTTCGATTTAGATCTGAAACATGGCGTTTTTAGAGGATATGGATTTAATTATGGATCAATTATATCAAGCCGACAAATGCCACGCGCTGGAAGCCTCCGAAGATACACGGTCGAAAGCTGTGATCGCGCCCAGACAGCTTGCGGGGTATCATAACCAACTAAACAGCAAAAGCAGGAAAAAGCATCAAGACCAAGGGACGATAAAACAGACAAGGAGATCAGCGAGATTGCGGAAATCAACCGAACAGATACAAAGTCCAAAAACAACTACGAGGCTCACAGTAGGGCCAAATACCAACAAGACCAATAAAATCATAGATATGGCCAAAGAAAAAGATGACCTGTTGAGACATGACAAGTAAACAGATATGGGTATAATCTCTCTCCGCCACTCGGAGTCGCGAACAAGGTAACCAGGAGAAAGACATAGGCCCAACAAGAAAGGCTATACACGAAACGCTGACAAAAAGAAGACATCAGAAAGTAAAGCACATCAGACTTGTCATTGCAGGTCATCAGAATCGTACAATCATATCGCCATAACAAACACATCATCATGGGGTTCGTGCCCGACCATTTTGCCCAAGCACACAAACATAAAAAGAAAATCGAGACAGCAGCTGCAGATGAAATCACACACAAAAAGTCCTCCCAGTCTAGCGAGACTGTTGGGCAACAGGCAACTCTAGACTTCATGACAAAGCCTAGCCTGTTCCCCAAGTTGCCCAACAGAATGTTGCTTTGGGTAACCCCCATTGTTTTTTTGTTGCACAAGCACCCGGCCCCGAAGGAAAAACCAAAAACGCAACATATGCAAAGCAATCGAAACTTTTGACAAACGGACAAGGCCAGCCACAAACGGCTATGCAGACACAAGATGGAATTACAACAAAAAATACCTAACCCTGAAAAATCAAAAAAGAAAAACCAAAAAAGAACATCTATAGGGTAACAAGATCAATGGTGGTAGCGAGTAGTCCCGTAGGCCGACTGGCTGTCTCGACGACTAGATCGTTCCGACCGCCTATCCTCCCGGGGACGCCGCACCACATCTTCGAGTTCCCGGCGGCCGGAGCCGCCTGTATAATCAGAGCTGGTACCGTTCACATGCTGCTTGGGTGGCCGCGGGCCGCCGATGTTCAACCGAACGGCCCCGGTATCCCCAGCACGAATGTTAATAGATTTGCCTGCAACTGCTTCAGATGTAAATCCAATTTGGAATCCGTTCAATGTGAGGGTCATGTTCTTGTCTTCCTCCTTCCGTGAGGCTGTGGCACTGCCGCGGCTGCTGTTCGACCGACTATTCTGGCTCCCACTCTCGCTCCCGTTGCGGTGAGACGCTTTGGTAGGGAGCAAGGCCTCTGTGGATAGAGGGAGTGCAGCTGTTGAAGTTCGGCCCGATCGGGCTGCCTGGTAATTCTCAGCTTCGCGCTCGCGGTCCTCGAGGTCGTCAGCGGCGCTGGATGGTTCATCGTAGTAGTACTCGGTAGGCTTCCGCCGCCGAGAGCTCGCCACAGCCACCTGAGCAGTCCGCCGATCATCCTGGTAGGACGCTGATCGTCGGTGATCTCGTAGGCTATTGGTTCTCTCTGGCAGCGGGGCGTCCCTTGACATGCGACGATGGGAGCGATCCTGAATCACTGGCAAGGCAGCTGCAAGTTCCGGCATGTCCATGCGGTCCATATCTCGGTCCATGCCTCTGTCCCTGTCCATGGCTCGTTCTCTGTCCATGCCTCTGGATGGGCGACGCTGGGACGGGGCAATACCGGCAGAGGTATGCATCTTCCGTGGTGGATCTGGCCGCTCTGGTTGCTTCGCCTGGTGGATCTGTGGCCTGGGCCTGGGCCTGGGCTTTGCTACTGGGGGTGGCATCCGATAGTAGTCTTCATCATGTTCCTGGCGTCTTGGAGGAGGGCGATCACGGAATTCCCGCGGAGGATAGTGTTCCATAGGTGGATCTTCATCAAACCATGGCGAATAGGCCCCAGAGTCCACGGGCGGGTTGGGGGCAGTATAGATAGATGAGGACCGACGACGTGATGGCTCCCGGGACAGGGACCGCTCTCGTGGATACTCCGACGGGGGGTAGTCCGAGGCTGATGGGGCGTAGTAGGATTGTGCATATGGAGATGATGAGTACTGGTGCATGTATGCTGAGCTGGATGGTGGAGGGCCATGATCGTATGCGTGCTGGGGGTACATCGGAGATGCCATTCCAGAACCCATTCCAGAACCCATTCCATGTGGCATACCGTGGAAACTCATGGGTCGTCCGTCTGGGTGGTAGGTATGATACGAATTGGAGCGGCCGGGTCGACCAGGGTGACTGACGTGAATGTTCTCTATGGCACCGCCTGGATATCGAGCATTGTGCGGGGACGACGAGTATTCAGGGATGGGTGGGCGTGGCTGGGTGTAGTAAGAATATTCGCTGGGTCGAGGGCCAACCGGGGTTGATTGATGATACTGAGTACCGTAATCGTAGTAATTGTCGTGATACTGGCGGGCATGGGAAGATTCTCGTCGACGAGACTTAGACGACGACCGGGGCACGTGAGCATGATGGGCAGCGCCCGGATAGGCACCAACCATCGTCTCTTCGCGCGAGGGTCGAGATCGTTCTTTATCCTTGCGTTCTCTGGTTGAACTTTTCCTGGCGAGATCGTTCCGTTTGGGGGTGTCCACCTTAAGAGGGATCGGGGGGCTTTTTCCGCCTGACGGCCCAGATTGGGTGCTATTAACCGTAGCGGCGGTGCGACTAGAATAACCTGAGTCACTGGCGCCGTCGATCAGCGGCTCCTGGAATCTTTCCAACCTAGAGGATATTTTGGCAGCTGTATTGGCAGCAGCAATATTGGCAGAATGCCTAGTATCGGGTAGGGTGGCGTGGTGTTCTTCGTCGTAATCTTCGACGCAGGCAGGCCGGGGGCCCTTACTGGCCATTATGTGGTCTGCAAGGCGGGCGGGTGTCTAAAAAAAAAATTAAAAAAAAACAGGGTTGGTCCCGTTTCCGACAAAGGCGACGTGGGTGGCTCCCACAGGGCTCCAGAGATGTCCCAACTTACAGCAAGCCACTGCTCCCCTTTGACGATGAGTCAGAATCGATCTTATTCTCCCCCTCTCAACCCCGTAAATCTGACAAAATGGGCTTCCTTTTTTTTTTTTTCTTCTCTTCTCCCCAGTGCCCAACCCAAGCGGGCCACTCGAACAAGTAAGCGGACCTGCCGATCGCAGCGGGCGATGGCAGGCGACGGGCGACGGGTTCTGTCAAGCGGAGAGAGCGATATGGTACTTTTCAGATCGCAACGTCTCCATCGAAGTGGGATGTTAGGCTAAGAGTCGGGCGGAAGTGTTGGGTCAAAGAAAGAAGGAAGAAAATAGAAAATGACCTCTCTGGCAGACGATGAGTGGTGGAGCGCACTGCAGCTGCAGAGGTTGGGTTGAGAATTTGGGATCCTCTGCCTGACGGTCTTAGAACCTAGTGGGGAGAGTGGAGTCGATGGGCAGCGATAGAAGAAAAAAAAAAATGAAGTGAGGGGTGATCTGATTGATATCTAAAGGAAGAAGAGGCAGAGTAAAGAGAGGGATCTAGGAAAAAGGAGAGAAGTATAGAGAATAGAAAGAGAAAGAGAAAGGAAGAGTAAACACCCGAAGGCACAGGGCACAAGGGTTAAAAAAACAAAAAAAAAAAAAAAAGGAAAAGAGAAAAGTCAGAAAGTTTCACGAAGAGGCTCTCGGTACCCAACACAAAAAGGAAAAAAAAAGAAGTGGGGGATATCGTCATCAATGTTTTATCTATTTATCTATTTATCTACTTCGTATGTACGGAGTAGCTCACATATATTATTGTATAGTATTCCGTACAATATACTCCGTTCTCTCGTGGACGGAGTAAGTATATTCGAATTGTTTACTTTTAAGGTCGGGACCCGCTGGGGAATCCTTGGTTTGACTGCTAGGATCCATGGTTGGCCTTTCCTTATTTTTATTTACTTCATTTTACTTCTTTCTCTTTTCTACTATTTCCCTTTTTTCCCGGTCCCTTTCCCTATGTTTGAATGGATTTGCGTGCTGGAATACCACGGAGATGTCGCATTCCTATTTCTCCCTAGAGTGCATCCCACACCTAACGCCCAACCGGGTTTGCGGCCCAATGATCGCCTCCACCATGAAGGGTCTCCCCTGTCAATTAAAGACCTGTTCCTCTGACGAAAATCGGCTATGGCTCGGTTCCCGGTCAATTCAGTTTATTCCGTTCTCCGATTGTTTGATCATTTCCTGATTTTCGTGTATATTGGTCAATGCAGGGCCACGAAGTACAATGACAATGTATCCGGCACACGGGAAAAAGTCGGTGGGGATGACACCCTACAACCCGGGCTGCAACGCAGAACTGTTGAGGTGACCCCTACAAATCCGGACTCCCTCATAGCATGTACGATGTAGGCAGACACGCCTGTAGGTATCGACAAAGCCTGGCAGAATCGCCACTGGTGGAGTGAGGAGTGAGTCAGGTTTACTTTTACCATAGAAACCACAGATGTCAAACGACACTAGGACAAGAAGAGGGACTGAGCACTGCGTGGCATTCGTCGTCAGAGCCCCTCGTCCATGTGGCAGGATATCTTTGGACGTTGTCTCTTCTCCGCCTGCATACTTCTCATTCGTGACTCACACTGGTGGGAAACCTTTGACAATCTGTCGCTTCAAAAGGCAAGTATGTACTTGTACAAAATTTGAAGTACTCCATACGCGAAACACTATATCGTACTAGTAATGAACTAAATGGGCGGAACCTTCTCTCGAGATGCAGAAATGGCTAGATCAGTATGACATGCAGCACGGACGGTCAATCATTGCCATTGTGGATTCTTTTACATCCCTTGCGTTCTTAGATTAGGAGGTTCGTGGAATTTTCACCCCACACGTGTGGGAATGACAACATTCCAAGATTGGAACTGGCAATGACCGCTATAAACTATGTGTTGACCGTAGCTGATAAAATCCAAAACATCCTGGACCCTGGGTATGTATTCCGAGCTGAGCAAAATCCTATATTGGGCCGGAGTGGATATCTTCAGGCCAAGAGGCTGAGAAATCGAACCAGGAAAAGGGCTCCGCTCCAAATATAACTAAGGATCTCCATGCGGCTCCAGTGTTGGCTCCAGTGTGGTGTTCCCACCTCCCTTTACAGTGATACCGTTGCTGGGCACCACTATAGGTCTTTGCATCGGGCCCGGGGGTACTAGGAACATGCTGTACGCACGGGGAAATATATGAATTTGGATCGCATGGCAAAACAGCCAACAAGCTTTCCTCGCATATAAAATTCATGGTGGGATCACGTTGACATCCGTCCCCGGTGATTCATTAATTTATCTCGGGGAAGTAAAAAAAAAAAGTATCAAGGGGCCACCCCCTTGCTTCACTCTGCAAGATGGCGGCATCAGCTCATCGAGGTTGAGATCTTCACCGCTCTTTCATGAGTACCGATAAATGATGCTCCGGCGATGAAGATGAGGGGAAACCAGTCCAACTCTATTCTTTTCTCGGTTCGAGAGACTCCTATCGGGGCTTGGGGTGGAGGAGGAGAGGGCCTTGGAAACATTATAGAAGTTTCGTGTACATGGTACATTGGTATACATGACTTGCATGTTGATCGCATTACCCCGGTTTCCTTTGTAGATGACATGATTCGTTCGTTCCAGATAGTCTTTCTCATGGCGGCGATGTATTTCGGGGTTAGGCTTCGGCACACGATGGGTAATTAACATTGTCTGATGTCGTACAAAAGCCAACAGTCATGTAAGTCAAATGTTCCCATGGCTACGCTTCATGGCCAGAGTGCTACTGAGGTGCCACGGAATTTGCAGCAGCTTGCTCGATTGGGGACTGACGCCTCTTTAGGGTGTTGGGGGATAGGCGACTGCCATTGCGGATGAAGCTCCCCGAACCTTGTACAGGCGGAAGCAAATATGTTTTCAAAACAATTCCTCTTCTATCAATATGTCCACCCAAACCGGTTAATATCTACAAAGAAAATAAATACAATATCACACTCTTGTCTATACCCATAGCCCGATCAAACCCGGAGTATCGCTAGGGCAGCATCAGCCTCTCGGCCTCCTAACTCCTGCGCAGATAGAGAGCAATCCATCCAAGAACTCGATATCCCGCAATGATGCCCAGAAGGATTCCAACCCACTTGCCCGTGCGACCAGTGGCGTACCCATACGATTCTAGCACTCCAGTGCCCCGAATGAGACACTGATCCTCCAGGTCAGTAGCCCACATGCATCGACAGTCGGCACCACACGAGTAGTTCCTCCCGGAGAATTCATTGACCATCATACCCTGGAAGACATAAGCCTATTCCAAGTACCCAGCGAGTTAGTGACCATTCTGACAATAACATAAACTTCTGATAGGAGTGTATCAGCATACCTGATAATCGATGTAGTGGAACACATATTTCCAAAACGGATTGAGAATCTTCTGCGTGACCATAAACCCTCCGACGCTCATCCAAAGGCCATTTGCGAATGCGACAAGCGCCAAGGAGATCACAAAGTTTGGGAATATCGATGTCACGAGGACCACAAGGGATTCGGCCGCCACAAGATCAAGGAATATCCACATCACCCAGGTGAAGAAGGCTTCTGCTGTTGGTTGGAAATTGGATAGCCAGTATGAGACGATAGAGAAGAGCAGAGATATCAAAACTGGAGACGTTAGAGAGTAGGAATATAGTAGAAAGTAACTTGTACATACACAGGTAGGGAAGCCCAATCAGAAAGTTTGAGACTATAAATGGTGTCACATCATATAGCCCGTTGGCTCGCTCTTTGGTGAAAGTTGCCCGGTCTTCGAGGAACGCGGGGACGTATGCTACCGCCATGAAAGACATGAATGCGGAGCCAAAGAACTATATCATATATTAGTATCGGCATCCCTTCAATTTTAGTCACATGTAAAACTGACAATAGCGTTGATAAACGGCTGAATATAGTCTTGGGACGGATGAAGACGTAGCCACACTGTGCCCATCATGATAGCCAATCCTATGCCACATTAGCTCCGGAAAGCTTTAAAAGAAGCATGACAATTCGTACCAAGATACATCGCGATCCGGATTCCATAAGCAATGACATCACGGTAAGACTTAACAAATGAGCGATGAAGCAGAGCCATAGTAATCGAAATCGTTCCTGGTCGAGTCTCTTCTTCTGTAGAGGGTTTGTTGACAGGTTTCTCTGTCGAGCCTACACGCTCGGACACTTGTCTTTCCAGTAATTTTGCTTCGCTCGAGTTTGCCCAGGCAGTTTGAATGACACCGACTCGGTCCTCCTCCTTCGAGCTTGCAAAATCGGAACTGACGGTATCCAAGATAAATTCAGCAGGGTTAGTTTGTGCGGGGATTGGATAGCCAATGCCACTAAAGTAGCTATTTACAGCTGGAATTGCCCCAAAATAACATGTTTTTCCTGCCGAGAGAAGCAGCAGCTTATCGAAGAGATTAAACGTGGTAGTTGATGGTTGGTGGATACTCGCAATGATGAGAAGCTATCATTGAAAATGTTAACAATAGCAGGGAACACATGTGATATGGACGTACGTTATTGGCGCGCGCGAGCTCCTTTGCATACGACATCACTTCAAAGCTGGCAGTCGAGTCTAGGCCACTTGTGGGCTCATCCAAGAACAAAATCTTTGGATTGGTGATGAGCTGGCTAGCCACACTTACACGTCGCTTCTGACCACCGCTGATGCCCTTCCGGATCGGGGTGCCGACCAACGTGTTCGCCTGGTTCTGGATACCAAATGCTTCCAAAAGTGTGCGGATCCGATCCATGCGCTCACGTTTCGAAACAGAGCTATAGTTTGAAGCGGTCAGTACCGGGATGCATAGGTAAAATTGGCTGGACGGCTGTTATTCCAACTTGACATACCTGGGCAACGAAAGGTCCGCCGCGAACTTCAATGTCTCCTGCACCGTCAACGACCCGATCAACACGTCTTCCTGCTCGACGTACGAAGTCACCCGCTGAAAATTCCGTGAATCCATTTGCGCATCATTCACGTAGGTCTCCCCGAGAACCTTCGCACCAGCTGACGCGGCACGTCGAGCCAGCACGTTGAGGAGTGTTGTCTTGCCGCAGCCTGACGGGCCCATTAGGGCAACGAGCTCCCCTGTAGAAACGGCATTAATATGATATGCTTATTATAGTCTACGGGCCAGGATACAAACCATGTTGCACATCGCCGCTGATATCATTGATCAGATCGCGCGCCTTCTTTGTTTCACGATCCTTGACGGTAACCGTTAAACCTTGCCACGAGAAATTGCGAACGGTCTCGTTCATCAAAAAGTGTCCACTGTCATTGCACTCCAGGTCTGGGGTACTGGATGCGTCCAAGGGTGAGGGATTGCCCATGCTGCAAGATAATGTAGACGGTTTGCTGAAGATGCGAGAGTATTGGAATCCAACTCACGTCCAGGTGCGCGGGGCCAGGTTTTATAATTTTAAATACATCCATATTATCTGCACATGGACCCACGGACCTGCAAATTCCTGTCTAGCGTCGAGACAAAGTCCTTGTTACGTCTCCGAGGTGGTCCCCGAGCTGAATATAGGGCTCAATCTCCAGGTGGAACCCGTTGACTCGAGCCCGACTCAAGCCTGAGCTGACATAAGACATCCCGAGGTCCCCGATCCCCCGGGGAAGACGCCGTCCTCTACGGGTAATAAACTTGGAGAAGAGTCATAAGCCTAGATCAAATTCCTTAGTGTAAGATCCCATAAGCAATAGCGCTTATGCTATGTGGGGTGCGTCCAAACCCCGACCCCATCGGGGATCGGATCGTCCACATTCTTTCCTTAACAATACGATCTTCAAAAAGAAAAGCAAGGAAAAAACACTAGTAATAGAAAATAATAGGTTAAAAAAAAGGGGAAATCTGAGTAGGATTTCGTTAAAAGAATAAGCATAATGCCATTTTTATTCGTCCCGCTCTTGGCGCCCAATGCAACTAAATTAATATCAAGGTATACGAAAGACACCAGTCTTTGAGAAATACTGAGTAGTGGATATACCACACAGAATAGTAAGCAAAATCGAGCAAATAAGCCGAATTTACATACTAGAACATATGAGTCAGCAATTGCTTCTTCAACGAGGCTGGGGAGAACTAACCGCTCGACAGGGCTGAGACCGAGAACCCGCATGCCGTTGTGCAGAACTTGGCGGGCCGAGGCATACAACGCCATACGCGCCTGCTTGACATCTGGCTCGCTGCCGATCACCTTGAGCACATCGTAACTAGAGCTCAGCATGTGTGTCATCTTGAACAGATAGCTGAGGACAGTGATGGGCTCAAGAGTCTTAGCCGTCTGCAGGAGTACGTCGGGCCACTGGGCCAGCAGGCGGACCAAGTCGACAGCATGCTGCTCAGTCAAAAGGTCAAAGTTGGCGTTGACCAGTTCGTTAACATCCAACTCGGACTTGCGGGCCATCGAGCACAGACGAGCGTGAGCGTACTGCAGGTATGGGCCGGTGTCACCCTCGAAGGATGTCATGGCATCCAGGTTGAAGTCATAGCCGTTAACGCTGAATGAAACATGTAAATTAGTAAACGGATAGACGGAAGTAGCAGGAAAGAACACTACGCATACCGCTTTCCAGTCATGTCTTGCACCATAACGGAGGTGATACCGAGAATATCGGCAGTCTTCTCAGGATCCTCGACCTGTGAGTACTTGACTTCATTCTTCTTCATGACCTCGTGCATCTTGTCACCAACATCGCGCAGGATGTCATCCAAGAATTTGACGGTACCCTTCCGGGTACTCATACCACGGACCATACCAAAGTTAATGTGCTGGCAACGGGACGCCAAGTCCTTGTGGCCCATAAGTTCAGTGACCTTGAAGAGCTGAGCCAGGTGGAGATCCTGCTGAGCGGCAACAACGTAGATCATCTTGTCGAAGTGGTACTCGTCGTCGCGCTCGGTGATGGCACCGATATCACGGGTCAGATAGAGAGGAGTGCCGTCCTTGCGGACAATAATAGCCTTGCCCAGCTTCTTGGCACCGTGCTTGGTGAAGTCCACAATAACAGCACCCTCAGACTTCTCTGAGACACCGGCCTGCTCCATAAGCTTGTACGCATCGGTCATGCTCTCGGACTTGATCTGAGATTCACCGGAGTAAACATCGAAGTCGATATTGAGACGAGCGTAGGTCTGCTTGTACTTCTCAATGCTGAGATCACGGAACTTGCGCCAGAGAGCAAGAGCCTCCGGGTCACCGTCCTCCATACTCTTAAAGTAGCGACGGGCCTTCTCGTCCTCGCTCACATCCACAAGCTTGGCAAGCTGTGCCTCGAGCTCAGCAACATCCTCGCTCTTCTCCTTCTTGGCCTTGATCTGTTCCTTCAGCTCCTTGATAGGTCCTTCCTGTTCACTGACCTGACGGTTGACCTTGACATAGACATCGAAGAGGTGGTTGATAGGGTCCTTGACAAGAGCTTCCTCATTGCCGAAGTACTTGAAGCCGTTGGCCAGCAGGCCATACTGCTTACCCCAGTCACCCAGGTAGTTCATTTTGATCACATCCCATCCCATGACAGTGTAGATATTGGCGAGGAAACCACCGATGATGGTGCTGCGCAGATGACCAGCGTGGAAGGGCTTGGCGATGTTGGGCGACGAGAACTCGATGATGATCTTCTTCTGGCCCTTGGAGGGGTCGGAGGGGTCCTTCAGACCCTGGTTGCCATTTGTTCCATAGGCAGACTTCTCCTTCAGGATACGACCAAGAACATTATCGGTCAATGGCTTAGGCTTGTAGAAGAACTGGATGTGAGGACCAAGCGGAGTCGGGGGGTGAATAAGGTCGGAGGCGGGGAACTTGGAAGCAAGCTCCTTGGCAAGCTCCACGGGGTTTTTTTGCTTAATCTGAAGAGAAGCCACCTAATTATATGCAACAAGATATTGTTAGTCCAGGGCCCCGTGATCACGCAGAACATGCGAATTGCGCCTGCGGCCACATACCGGCAATGAAAGGTCACCCTTATCCAAAGTACTGGTCCAGGCAATGCGCGGGTAGATCTTCTGAGCATCGATATCAGAGATTTTGGCCAACCCCTCCGCGATGTGCTGGCGGTAAATATCCACCGGGTTCAGTGTCGGGAAGCAGTTGGCGAACTGAGACTTCTGTGCCGTGGATTGGAGAGAGAGAGCCTCAACAGAGGCGGGGAGGGAAGCTGCGGACATGATTGAGAATCCTCGCGATGTACCGAATGCGCGTATCGAAGTCAGAAATGTCGAAGGTTTAGAGGGGCAACGCAACGGAGAAAAAATGGCTGTGAACCGCAGAGCCCCGCTTAGACAATGACCCATAAAGAGGGGGGGAAATCTCTCGGGGATCTTTTTTTTGCCCTTTTTCTTTTTCCGTTTTCTTCCCTTTTTGACTTGCTGTGACTCAAAGAGGGCGGTGAGTCACGTGGTGACTGAGTCTTATCGATTAAATGTGACATCACTTTTGAGCGTGATTTGCCGAAACCCTATCTATACTTTAAATATACAGACCCTTATGCATTGATTATCATAGCAGACACATCCTACGGTCAAGATGAGGGTCTGGGCGTCCAACAGTGGGAGATATAGGACTTGAAAGTGATCGATCACTTATCCTGAGCGACACCTAGTGCATACTCCTTTGAATTGGCTCCTCAGATGTGTTTATACTTGAACCTACTAGTATTATCTACCTTTCTTCTCCTGTCTAAAGTCTGGGAAAGTCACTTTCTGTGTTCGTGTTTTATCTCACTTTAGCCTCACTTTAGCCTCATTAGCCTTCTATATCATAGAAGCGTCTCTGTATGATGATTGCTGGATAACTTCCCGTCCCATCGAGCCTACAGTCTGGGCATAAGTATTATCCCAACATGTCAAACACGTGTACCGTGGATAACGGGCTAACATAGTATCAGTCCCAACGTCAAGCTTTGTGACTGCCCTGAGCCTACCTGGCCAGCCGAGCATGCTCTTCTTCTGAGACTTTTTGGAACTCGAAGCTTCTGTTCACTCGACTGACACGTCCCCTATCCAGTTTATTCCAGACTGCGCAAAGTGTTGCACTTACTGTCCATGGAAGACTCAGAGAATGGTAAAGGTCGGAATCCCGGCACCAATGTTGCGTCACCACATGCGCCAGTATCACCTGGTTAGTACTGCACACACTGAGCACAACTAACTCCATGCTAACTTGGCTTATAAAAAGAAAGCGACAAGTATCCCGGCATTTCCGTTGACCCGCTACGTCTACCGGCCTTTCCTCTATGTACGGTCGCGTGGTAACCCTGATGCCACTAGGTCTTTGAAGACAGTGTAATGAGCCTACCTACTCTGTCTGTTCCCATGAGTTGTGCTGACCTTTTATCTTTTCAGCGAATGTTACTGTTGTGGATGTCTGGGGTTTAAGGCACCAACCCCTCGTTAGTTAGTTAACCTAGTCTAGATAGTTTGTATGGGAGCTCGCTCCACTCTCTTCCTAATACAACTCTCCTCTCTGCCCTTTGATCCTACATGCTGTAGATCCACCTCAGTTACGAACTCACCCGAGGTGTTCATCCTACTCTTGAGAAGAACACCGAGCAGGCATAAAACAAGCATGTGAGGGGCGATGATGGGATACCTGTAGCCCATTCCTTTGTGGATACTTCCTTTCATATCTCAATGCCAGTAGCTCGGTTCTCCAGTGCAACCCCGGAAGGGAGAACACAATGCCCGGAGATTACGGTGCTTGGTAGGATGGCAACAAAACAATGAATACCGCAAATAATCTGAAAGCTTTGTTTCCCGATTCATACTCATAAAGACTTGACAATGGGCTTGGAACATAATGCCTTTGTTCTCACCAAAGGGCCCAAGGTAGTAGATCACAGGGGAGCATCATCTTATAGCCGGTCAGTGCCACATATTTATTGGGCTTCGACTCCCCCTGAGCAGCATCCAATTCACCGATGAAGCAACATTATCTCACAGCTACCGAAGTCGACAGAATTACTCTCCACAGGGGTCGCCAACTCGAAAATATTAGCACTTGAACAGCTAATGAACTTCGAAAGCTAATCAATGTCATATTACATTACCATCCACCATGGCTCAGGTGTGGATGAAAGGCCTGAAAACATGTGGCTCAATATCACCTTTACTATCAAGGACCATTTTTACCTTCGCACTGACGGAGCGTTGATTTGCTTTATCATTGAACGTATTCGGGAGAGGAAGTTCAAAGTTAGTACTGAGCCCAAGGATCGAAAAGTTCGATGGTGTATCTCGATACCAGTCTCCAAACTGCATAAAACCATGGGAGGAGCTGTTGCCGACGCTTTACAACTGGCGGAGTGGTACAAGGTCCAAATCCTCAATGGGAATGCAAGTATCAACCGCAAACTGCTATTTGATCGGAAGCCCTTTAAGGAAGGTAAGGAGTGCTGTAGAGACAATGTGTGCGACCGGATGCTCCATCCGGAGTGGTGGGAAGATACTTGTCAAGAGTGTAAAGATGCTAGTGAAGATTCTAAAGATACTAGTACAGATCCTTAGTGCTTTGGTTGGCTGAAATGAATGCATATTCAATCTCCACGTCCGTGATATTTATATCGTAAAGTGACTAGTGCGTGTTCAAGCTTTAAGAGCTTTAGGAGCTCCCTAGATATTGTAAGTACATATGTAGCCAAAGAGTCGTCTAATATAGCGATCTACTAGTGTTAGGCCAGGTGAAGGCTTTCAACCGACGTTGAGTGTCCACATATGACGAAGATAAGAGCAGTTGACATGTAAAAAAAAGATTATACAATTATTAACGTCGATTAAGAACATGGTATCAAATACCGAAATCTAGGCGGATATTTCACGCGCTCAAGCCCCGAGGGACATCTTTTAATCACTTGTAGGCTGGGGTCTATGACACATCTAACCGTACACCAGACATCAAAACCAAATGGCTTTTTGCGGCCGGACCCGCTAATATTCTATAGCCGATTCACATATGTATAGGGCATAGTCAAGTTCGAAACCAATAACTTTTCGTTGGTCGCAGCGAATCCCTTAGAAGCAGAAGACCTGGTCCTCCAGCTTGCTGACGGGGCGCGCCTTGGTGTATCCAAGAGCCTCGGTGGCCTTCTTCATGGCACTGACCATGGGAGGAGGGCCACAGAGGAGAATCTTAACATCGGCAGCGGGGGCGGGCAGACGCTCCTGTGAGAAAGTTTAATTAATACCGAGGTAGCACAAGCACAAGCACGGAAACTTACCTTGATCATGTCGGGAGTTACGAAGCCGACACCGCCGGTCCAGCCCTCGGGAGGGTTGTTGAGAACGTAGTAGACGCGGAATCCATCATCCTCCTTCTCCAGCTCCTCGAGCTGGTCCTTGAGCAAGATGTCCTCGGGGTTGACGTTGGCGAAGATCAGGTCAACCTTGGTGGTGTCGTTGCCACCGTTGCGAGGACGGTTGCGGATGATGGCCTTGATAACCTGCAGCATGGGGGTGATGCCAGTGCCACCGGAGATCATACCAATGTGACGGCACATGTTGGGGGTGTACACCATGGCGCCCTTGGGACCGCGGACCTTCATGTTGTCGCCAATCTTCAGCTCGGTAAGATACTTGGAGATGTTACCCTGGGGGTACGCCTTAATGAGCAGATCGAAGTAGCCGGCCTCATTGTCGGAGGAGATGGGAGTGTAAGAGCGAACAACCTCCTTRGGTTGACCTTCAATAGTAGCGGCGAGAGAGATGTGCTGACCGATGGGGAGACCGAGAATATCAGTGGAACGGGGGAGGGCAAAACGGTAGATGGCGACATTGTGAGAGATCTCGTTCTTCTCCTTGAGGACGAAGTTCTGGAATTCAGTGGGGTTCAAGACCCTGCGAGGCTCTGCGATCAATGGGGTCAGTTCAGTTCCTAGTTCCCCAGCGCTCCGATATTTAGATGAATAAAATGCACGCACTGTTGCTGAAAACCAAGTAACCGGCCAGAACTCCAGCGACAGCGATTGCATAGGTGACGAACTCGGGCTTAATGGCGTAAACACCCGCGATGAGCAGGGCCGAGGGCGCGAGGGCCGTGCCGATGGTGGCGAGACTTTGAGGGAATCAGCCATTTGATGTTACAAGTGAATAACATTAACTCACCTCATTATGACAAAACTCGGATACAGTAGTTTTTTAAATAAATAAAAAAAAAGGCGATTGAAGCAGAAGAGAAAAGGGAAAAGAGGAGATAAAAAGAAATGAGGGGGGCTAGTCCGCCCAACGGAATTTCCCACCTTTTGGGGTTACGATTTCCCCGACTTTTTACTTTGACTTACTCGACTTCCTCGACTTACTGGGATTATTTGGCTTACTGAGGGGTCATTGGATTATTTGCACTGCTTTTTATTTCTTTTCAAAAATCATCAAAATGCCCGAAGTACCAGAAGTTCCACAAGTCCCTGCCTTTAATCTAACAGAATTGGACCACAAACTCCTGGCTATGACCGACGAGGAATTCGTATACCATGACTGGGAAGACCTAAAAAGTATCATCGGTAAGTCCCCGCATGTCTCCAAATCTGTCCTAGACCACTCCCCTCATGCCATGTCCCGTAATAGCGCGGAATGATCTCGGCGCACTCAAGCGGAAGCCTTCCGATCTCCGCCGATACCTGGCCTGGACACAAGAGACCAAAGCGAAGTATGGCACTATCATGAATTATATTTGCCAGCAGCGATTAAAGTGGCATTTGCCGCTAAACACTGCCAGCGGCAGTGACTCGGCGGTTATCAAGCAAAGCGGGCCCCCGGCGACCTTCAAGAACCCGCGTCCCTTTGCCGATCCCGAGGACTACAAGATCCTCCGGAATGACTGGCCCTATGGCCTCACCCCCGGAATCTCGCATCTGGTCGTGTGGCTGCGCACTCCCATCCCTGTGAAATCTGACGAGGGCCATTTGACCGATGAATCTCGTGCGATGATCAACAATTTTGTTCGAAAGACTTTTGTGGACCGATTGGCTAAGGACCCTCAAAATTTCTCGGACCCTGAGTCCCACGTGCTATGGTTTAAGAATTGGGTCGGTCTACAGAGCGTGAGGGCTTTGGAGCATGTCCATATTTTGGTCCGTGATGTCCCTGAGGATATCTTATTCGAATGGGCAAATGAGTGAGGTTGCTGGTGGGATTGGTGATAGATTTTTGCTTGGTTGATCAGGTTTGCATCGGCATCTTACAAACGAAGTTTTGCTCCTAGAATTCTCATATTGGACATTTCACAGCGTCATTGAAGGAAAAAGAAAGAGAATAGTTACAAGGGTTCTCACAGACTGAAACCTTTGGTCAACCCGCAATGAACACGAGCGGTACACCCCTTCTACCATGGAGGTCGTGGTTCGTAATCACCTTCAGGTCTTGCCCCATACTCAATCTTTACCTGATCCGTGCGGTGAATCTTGCCGGCCATATGGACCTCTGTTCGGAGCTGATCCGAGTTCAAGATGCTTCCCTGGCTACCGCTCCCCGTAGCCCCAATATTCGTGGTCATAAGGATATCGTCGTCCTCGCGATTGTTGCTTGCCGATTTTTTGATGGGTCTATCCGTGTCCGAGCGCAACTTGCTGCTCTCATATCGCCCGTGAGAACTCCAGGAACGTTTGCCTCGGATCATTTCGTACATCGGACTCAAGGTCGGGATGCAGGAGGCCATAATGATAATGTTTGATTCGACACTGAAAGATGGGAGTCAGATGTTAGTCTGATTTCATATAAGAAGTGACTGAAAACATACCTCGTCCAGATAACAAGATCTGCTGTTCCATCTGTTATGTCGTGTCCACGGTAGGTATCTCACTCCATGCGCAAAAATACAACTTACATGTCGAGTCTTCTTTATCATATAACCCTGGTAGCTGTAGACACTTGACAATAGCCATTGCACAGGCTCTGTATGGATGTTCAGCTAATTTCTCTAGATATTTAATATCAATCAACTTACACAGCGCCCAAACCCAAAGCCGCGCACAAGGCCAACTTTTTCTTCATCGACATTTGAAGCTGTAGCAATACCACAGTCGGATAAATTGCAAGATATAGATCGACCACCGCGGACAGAACTGATAAAGGCTTAGTTATTCGTTTGCGAGAGACATCCAACCCACCAACATACCTCCAGTGAAGATAGCATAGCCGACCAGGATCTTCGTCGGACGACATGTTGCCCCTTCAGTCATGAGACGAATCTTCCATAAAGCCTGAGGAGGATCACACATAGTGAAGAGAACGATGATGCAGATGCTCGATGTCACGAACACCGAGCCTGTCAATATCCATAGCCATATTCGGTGAAAGCGGCCGGGGTTCATGATGCGATTCAGGAGAGCAGCGACTGCAAGTTTCGGAGTTGTAAAAGAGATAATTCCTAGTGCAAAGTCGGCATAATTAATGACTAGAATGCGTTCGACCAAGTCCATGCCGCCTCTCTCCATCAAAACAGATGTATGGCTCCCGTAGCCCAGGACGACATTCACCGTGGTGAGGATTGTATAACTGGCGACCATGATCTATAGAAATTGTTATCTCCAGTGGACTGAAATGAATTGGGACGTACATACCATTGCAGCCACGATAATATAATCATCAAGTCCAATGTTCCTTAACATTCGGGCTCGGATATAAAGCCGCAAGGATATCATCACCACACTCACACTGAAGAACGACCAGAAAATACCTAGAATGCGTGGACCCTTTGTCTGGTTTATGTATTCAGGGTCCATGGTTGCCATGCCGAGAGCAATGGCTGCTCTGTTCCTTATAGGAGAATCGCGACAATATCCTCTTGACGCCAGGCAAGAGGACTAGAGGGATCATTATCATAGCCAAGAGCCGGGAACAATTTTCTAAAAAAGCATATCTGCATGAATACATTATTCTAGCGCTAAGGAGGGGATGATAGAGGGTCAGTCGGACTCCGGAAGATCATAATTAGACGAGTTAACCAATCGGTCTCAAGGCTCAGTAACGTGAGTGGGTTCAATTGTTGTCATGTATCTTAAAGCTTCGGCCCCCAGTCACTACTGAATTAGCGCGTTTCCACGTTGAACGGAGGATATTGGATATATATCCTCCAAATATCAAATGAGAGTACAAAATACGATAATATAGCACATATAGATCTAAAAATTCCCGGTAACTAATAACTCTCTAAAAGCCGAGAAACCAATTCTTATTGTCTTGTCTTGAACTTCTCATCGAACTACTATAAACAAGTCAATGCGTGGATCCTTCGTGGAGCCCATCACTTGCACCATGTGGAGCTATCAATGGCACATGGATTCACTCGGTTGGGACAATGGCTTGATGGATTATGACTCGAGCAGTTTGCCCCGATGTAAACAAGCAACCAGCCAATTGCTACTCAATGTCGGTCAACCTGTAATAGAAACATGACACTAATATACTAGGATATATGCTAGGATAGGAACCCTGTCAGGGGTTCGGCAATTTTACCGCATGTTAACACCTAGAATTTAGCGTAGCATGAGACAAAGTCATTGCGAGGATATTCCTTTTAATCCCATTTGTCCCCCTACATAAGCATTGCAAACATAGTCCATCATGGCATCCCATTCCACTGATATAGAAGGTCTTGCTCTCAGCTCAAACTTGCCAGATACCGTGCCCGATCTCCTTCAAAAGGTTGCGGGCCATGGCAACGACCTCATCTCTCAAGATCCCAAGGCACGGTTGAAGCTGCTAGAAGCTGCCCGATCATTGATCTATGCATTGGAAACCCCCCGGGAAGCCATTATTCGACACTGCTGGTCCGAGGTACATTATCAAATTCCATCCCTTGCCTCTTAGAGCGAGTTGAAAGTACTTGAACTGATAGGTATTGCATCTGCTTAGTCTACGAGTTACGCAGCCTTAGAGACCGCCGTTGATATAAATCTGTTCTCTGCTCTCGGCACAGAGGACAAATCGAAGACTGTCACAGAGCTTGCTGAGGCAACCAGAGTGGATGTAATCTTGCTCGGTCAGTAGTTTGCTCATACACCAGAAAGCATTAATATTTGACAAATTCATGTAGGGCGATTGATGAAGCATCTCGCTGCCATTGGAACAATAACCGAGACCGGCTACAACGAGTACGGCCCTACTGGCTTCTCAAAAGTTCTCACAGTTGAGAGATATAGCGATGCATTCCCGCTCATGTAAGTAGATACTCAGGTCTCTATCCCCCGAACCATGACTGACAAGTTCAGGACACGCCGTTTCACCAAAGGCATCATGGCTCTACCGGCCTTCCTCAAGAAAAACAACTACCAAAACCCCACAAGTCCCACAGACACAGCATTCCAGATGGGTTATGAGACAGACATGGGGTTCTTCGGCCATGTGCAACAGGAACCGCTCACAGCAAAGCAGTTTAATAACCACATGTCAGTCTACGCGCAAGGCCGAGTCCGCTGGATGGATCCCGGTTTCTACCCTGTCCAAGAACAGCTTATAGATGGGGTCACGATCGGCTCGGACGATGTCCTGCTCGTTGATGTTGGAGGTAGCTTTGGTCATGATCTATCCGATTTCCGTCGGAAATGGCCTGGCCTCCCCGGTCGTCTGGTGCTTCAGGATCTTCCTGAGGTGGTGGATTCTGTCAAGGATTTGCACCCCTCTATTGAAGTTACTAGTCATGATTTCTTTACTGAGCAACCAGTCAAAGGTACGGAAATAGTAGACTTTCCCATGTTCTTGCGCATCAATTTTGAGCCCATCAATTCCCTGGAGTATACTAACTCTATTTCTGCATAGGAGCCCGCGCATACTATATGCACTCTGTTCTCCATGACTGGCCTGATGAGCTTTGTCGCAAGATCCTGGCTAATACGGTGGCCGCCATGCGGCCCGGCTATAGCAAGGTGTTGGTGAATGAGAATGTGATTCCGGATACGGAGGCCTACTGGGAAACCACAAGTTTGGACTTGATTATGATGGAGATTGGATCTGGCGAGCGTACGGAACGCCAGTGGCATGCGTTGTTGGAGTCTGCTGGACTGAAAATCGTCGATATTTGGACTGCCCAGAGGGGCGTGGAGAGTTTGATTGAGTGTGAACTAGCTTGACCTGAGAAAGAAATATGTACAAATTGCCGAAGCAAATCAGTTCGCATGCCCTTCTGTCTAATTTATATGATACTTCATCACAGTGCCACTTTGCGCCGGTAAATAGCCGTGGTCTACAATTCCACTGAGACATATACAAAGAACCACGATGCAAGAATTAAGTTGAGAATAGAATAATAAAAGAGTTCGGTATCAGAATACGCCAGCCAGCTAGTCCATCGAAGCAAATGTTGATTACAATATACAAAGAGCACACCTGGGAAATACGACGATCACGTCTTCTGCTCCTCCACGAACTTCAGAGCCTCCTCGCGCGAGACAACATCAATAGTACTGGCCTTTTGCCTGAAGCTCACACCATAGCACTTCTCTGCCACATGCAGCATCTCAGGCCGGAAGGTAGTGCAGATGAACTGCCCATTTGTCGAATCCGAGATAGACTTGAGCATCTGTGCAACGGCCGTCCGGTACTGAGCATCCAGGTTGGCGTCGATCTCGTCAAATAGGTAGAACGGTGCGGGGTCGCAAGCCTGGATGGCGAAAACGAGTGCTAGAGCACATAGACCTATGGCAAGATAGTTAGCAATTGCAAAACAAAATACAGACTTGGACAGGAAATGCTTACTCTTTTGTCCACCACTCAGCTGCTGAATACGCTGTTGATCGTCATGCTTGCTATTGAAGCTCACACTGATGCCGACACCGACGTAGTTCTCGACACTCTGCCGAGCTTCCTCGTCATCTGAGTCAACATCGTCATCGAGTCGCGTAGCACGGTCTGTCTTTCTTTGAATGATAAGACGACCACGACCGGCGGGAACAAGCTTCTCGAACACGTTGTGGAACTCGCGTGAGACCTGCTTGAAGGTCCGTTCAATGGCTTCATCCTTGCGTTGATCAAGAACAGAAATGAGGTCATCGATTGACTTTTGAGATGCATCCAGCTCGGAGCGACGTGTAGTAAGAGTCTCACGCTGCTTCGTAAAGCTATTATACTGTTCAAACGCTTTCTTGTTGACGTGGGAATATTTCTTCAGGGCTTCGTTGGTCTTGTGGAGCTTCTTCACAACAGTGTTGGAGTCGGTGTTTTGGTACTTGGTGAAAGCTTCATCCGGAAGAACACCGAGGGAACGAATGTTAGCCGCGCATTCGGCACCCTGCTTAGTGAGTGCGGCCTTCTTTTGCATGCTCTTCTCCATACGACGCTGATGCTTCTCGATAGATCGAGCTAGCTCTTCAATTTCCCGTCGGGTATCCGCATTACGCTGTTGCAGATCCATCACGCGAGTATTGCCTTCTTCGATTGCGGTGTCAACTTCCTTCAGTCGTGCATTGAGCTTCTCCAACGTCTGGCTGATGCGCTTCACTTCACGCTGTGTCTCTTTCAGGTTACCCTGGACCTCTTCGTCAGCGATATCAATGTCTCTGTTGAGTAATTGGTCAAGACGCGGGTTGAGGTTCTCCCGGAGCTCAACTTCCAGCACCGATTTGCGTGCCTCGAGCTCACTGCGTTGACCTGAAAGCTCTTGGTACTGACGACGCAGATCTTGCACTGTGCTGCTTAAAGTCTCCAGCCGAGCTTCCTCCTCGCTAGTGAGAGCTTTCTGGAAAGGCGACGACAGTTCGGTTTGGAATGCATTGACTTGGTCATTCAGTGCCGCAAGGTTAGACTCTACATTTCGAAGAGCACGTCGCTTGGCATCAAGAGAATCCTTCTTGTTTTGAAGGAGGTCGCGCTTGGCCCTCAACTCGTGCCGTAAAGGTCCACTGCTGTTCTGGACCTGACGTCTCTGTTGCTCAAGCTTTTGCAGTTCACCAACAGCCTTCGTGATCATCTGGTCGAGTTTCTCAAGCTCTTTCCGGATTTCGGTACCGCGATTTCTTTTGGTCTCGTACTCATCGCGCCACTTAGCTAAACCCTTGACAGCGTCCAGTCGTGACTGACGGGAGTCGTGGTATCCACCAGTCAAGGCACCGCGCTTGTCTGATCGGTCACCCTCTGGAGTGATAGCATTGACACCATGGCTTCGTGCGTACTGTGACGCAACCTGCAGGTTGGGGCAAATGATAGTCTTGCCGAACACATGCTGGAAGGCTCTCTCATATGCGGGGTCGTATTGCAACTTGTCGATCATGGGTATCGTATCGCTAGCACGGGGGATGTTCATCGGCCTAGAGCGAAGTCTGTTCAGAGGCATAAACGTCACACGACCAGCCTTTTCCTTCTGTAGGATCTCGAGAACGGTTGTAGCAGTTTCATCTGTGTCAACAACGTAGTGGAATAAACTCTGGCCGGCAGTAACTTCGACGGCGGTGCGATATCTGTCATTGACATCGAAAAGCTCCGCAAGAGTACCGTAGACTCCTTCAAGGTTATGCTGGCGCTTGATTCGCCGCACTGCGGCAATTCCACGACTAGTGTTGTTATCCATCATTTGCGAGAGATTGCGCTCGGCACGGTCCACTTCCTGGGATGCATTCGAAAGCACTGAGTCGAGCTTTGCTTCTTCTCTCCAAAGTTCCCTGCGGAAACATTAATATCTGTTCTAGTCAATTAGTGATTCAAGGAAGCTTACTTTCTTTGGTCCATAAGGCGGTCTCTTTCATCCTTAGCATCTTGGACTTGTTGATCCACATTATGCATTGTGTCACCACGTCCATCGATTTGCTGGCGCAAGCTTTCAGTTTCCGGCTCCAAGGCAGCAATCTCGCCTTCTAGGTCTTGGATATCTTCTTGTGTCTGTGAGATCACACCCTGGACAGTGTTGATAGAATTATGGCTTTCGCGGACTTCCATGTTCAGCCACTTGTCACGCTCAGATTTGTTCTTGAATCGCGAGTTCCGACCCTGCTTCGCATACAAACGCTGTCGCGATGTCTCGGCATCCGTCAATTGTGATTTAACAGAGTCTTCCTGGTCCTTCAAGACATTGAACCGAGGGAGAATTTCCCGATGTTCGGCTTCACGCTCACTGATAGCAATCTGAACAGAGCGGAGGTCGGAGTCGTAGCGTGATTTCAGTGCTTGTGCGGCAGCCTGGTTGTCAGAAAGAGACTTGGCCTGGAGTTCATTTTGAGCCAGGGTCTTAGATGCTTCACGCCGTTCGTCCTCCAGTTGCGCCTTGTCAACCTTCAGGAACTCAATTTGTTGCCGGCACTCAGCGATCTCAGCATCAATCCGAGCAATGGCCTTCTCGCCTTCAATGAATTGGTCACGATTGTTGTCGGCATCCTCAACGCCATTCTGGCGTCGCTCTTCGATCTCATTGAGAACCTTACCGATCTCCTGTTGTTCGAGAGAGTAAATAGTGTACTCTAGACAGCGGCGCTCCTTGTCCTTATCCTGATAGCTTCGAAGCTCGTCCTTTTCTTCTTCGAGTTCCGCAAGACGTTCGTTAATGTAGTCGAGTAGTTCGTCGATCTTGGCGCGCTTGCTGTTGGTCTCATTCATAATCTTCAAAGACTCCGAACGACGAGCTTCGTAGACCTGGGTACCGGCGACCTCCTTAAGCAGAACTAGGCGCTCAGAATCCTTCATGTTGGTCAACGCAGTCACCCGGCCTTGGGGAACAATGTAATAAGGGTTAGATCGAGAGAAACCAGCCGACTCGAGCAGGTTCATAACATCGTTCTTGGTAGCATTCTTGCGGTCGAGAGTGTATTCGTCCTTCTTGATACCAATAGTTCGACGGAGTACGACCTCGGGCTTGCCGGTGGGGAATCGATCGTCGGAGTTGTCGAAGATAATCTCGACGTAGGCGGACATTACAGCGGAACCGGAACCTTCCTGCTTGGGGTCAACTTATGTAGATTTGAGCAGTACCAAGGTACATACGTGCAAGAGAGCTTGACGTTCCTCTCTGCCGAGATGAGTGTAGGCATCGCTGAGCACGAAGCGAATAGCCGCGAAGAAGTTACTCTTTCCCGAACCATTGCGGCCGACAATGACGTTGTGTTTGGGGGAGAATGGCTCAATGACCGTTTGATCTTTGTAGCTGAGTTTCGCGCGAAGTCAATAGAAATTCGGTAGAGCTATAGATATTGCGCATGGGGTTGAAGATACCTCTTGAAGCCTTGGATAATGATCTGCTTGACATACATCTTGAGAAGAAACGCGCGACGCGAGGATTAATCAAAATACCCTCAGCATAACGCGCCTGGCGCAAGAGTAGAAGAATGTGCCACGAAGATCACACCAGCAGACAGATCTGGCAATGAACAGATAAAGACCGGGGTATAATCGTGATTGTGTTACGAAATCTTGGAGATTGACTACGCGAGGAACGAAATTAGCGCGTCTCGTTGGGCGCGGGGTTCTGCCGGGCGGTGGCTCTAATTTGAGCCACAGAAAAAAAGAAAAAAAACCTTGGGGACCGACGGAGATATTCAAATCTCTACATTCTCGACTTTGAAGATCCAGAATGGCTTCAAATGAGAATACCGCCCAGTCGGCTGGCATTGCCGATGGCCTCGCGCCGTCGCATACCTACGTGCCTAACGAAGGCTATGTGAGCCCTGATACTGCAGACTCCGCCGAGGCGGGGCATGTTCTGCCCGAGGGGCTGGAGGAAGAGGATGAGGAAGACGAGTACTACGACGACATTTTCGACGAAGAATTGGATCGTGAAGATATACTGTCTTCGGACAACTCCGATCTTACCAAAGCATACAACCGCCAACGCAGGATCAACGACCTCGCTAGCGACTCCAATGTGCCGAAATGGACATACCCCAAGACGAACACCCAGAAGCCTACCGTGAACACCTCCGCATCCGTCGATGACCAGGTCAAGTCTCTCACTCGCCATGCCGCAAAGATCAAGCTGGACGACCAACAGGCCGGCATTGCGGGGCGCAACGACAAGGGTGGAGATAAAGCAGACCGAGCCACATCCGAACAGGTGTTGGATCCCCGTACGCGGATGCTTCTGCTGCAGATGATCAACCGAGGCCTCGTCTCGGAAATCCACGGTTGTTTGTCGACCGGAAAGGAAGCGAATGTCTACCATGCCATGTCCATCTCACAGGAAGACGAGGATGCTGCCCCACTACACCGTGCGATCAAGGTTTACAAGACAAGTATCTTGGTATTCAAGGATCGTGATAAGTACGTGACTGGAGAGTTCCGTTTCCGTCAAGGATACAACAAGAGCAATAACCGCGCCATGGTCAAACTTTGGGCCGAGAAGGAGATGCGAAACCTGCGAAGAATCCACGCTGCTGGTATCCCCTGCCCCGAACCCATCTTCCTTCGACTGCACGTCCTTGTTATGGGATTCATCGGTAGCTCAAAGGGTCTGGGCGCACCGCGCCTCAAGGATGTGGACTTCAACATTCCTGAACCCGAAACTCGTTGGCGTGCACTGTATATTGAATTGTTGGGCTATATGCGCGTTATGTACCAGACATGCCGTCTGGTGCACGCTGATCTGAGCGAGTACAACATTCTGTACCATAAGGAACGCCTTTATATCATTGATGTCAGTCAAAGTGTTGAGCACGACCACCCGCGCAGTTTGGAGTTCCTGCGTATGGATATCAAGAACGTCAGTGACTTCTTCCGCCGAAAGAACATTCTGACTCTTCCCGAGCGGACTATGTTCCAGTTCATCATCTCCCCAGAAGGACCGGCTGATGTAACCACTGGCAATGAGGAGATGACGGATGCCATCGAAAAGCTCCTCGTTGCCCGTGAGGAGGGTGATGATGAGCAGCAGGAGGCTGAGGATGTCGACACTGCTGTCTTCCGTCAACAATATATTCCCCAAACCCTAGAGCAGGTGTATGATGTCGAGCGTGACGCCGAACGTATTCGTGATGGCCAAGGTGCTGACCTGGTTTACGGAGACCTCTTGGCCGGTGGAAAAAAGAAGGCCACTGCCACTGATGCTGTCGAGGAAGACGCTGAGTCTGACGCAAGCGGCGGTGTCTCCGTCTCAGGATCCGACTCAGAGGACGAAGAAATAGACCCGTTCGCGCCGAAGCCGCCGCGAGGCAAGCGTTTCGAAGACAAAGACTCCAAGCGCGACCACAAGGCAAAGGTGAAGGAGGAAAAGCGTGAGCAGCGGGCGAACAAGATGCCGAAGCACTTGAAGAAGAAGCTTGTTTCTGGGTCATCGAAAAAGAAGAAATAAGCTCTCGTAGCTTTATGACCTAATCTTTCTTTGCATGTGCACAAGTTGCGAATGTTTATAAACATACTCTGTGTCAATCTACCGCTTGGCATGATTTGATGATGAAATGCATATATGGATGGATGGAGCATTGGGCATTTGATACCTTGGTCTATACTTGATAGAAATAGGAAAACTTGAATATATATTTAGTGCAAGCTTTTCCAGACTGAATCCCATTTAAAGTACATCATTCATATTCATACATATCTGAGGGCGTATTCACAACTGATTGGAAATAAAATTCAAATCGAGGCAACAACTTATCAGAGCTCTCTTTGGACGTCACTCCAATCCATCCGCTCGCCATAAAATCCCCACGAGTGTCACCAAATAGTGCTTACATCCCGCGAAAAGCGCAGGAGTATGCATCTAGAAAATGAGCATCGGGCAGGGAATACAAATGGGGAGCATGACGGAAGGTCAGACCTATTGTGTCTTCGTCATTTAAGTCGCGATCATCATTGTCACAATGCAGTAGTTAGTTAGAAGTGGCATAGAAATGCCAAGATCCAATCTCCCTGCCAGCGTCGAAGCGCTTGGGGGAAATCAAGCGGCGTGCATTTGGGACGCGATCTTGTTTCGTGCCTTGACCCTTGCATAAGCTTCCTCGACAAGGTCTCTCGGCAGGTCAGGGATTTGTTCTCCTTCGGCACTTCCATCCGATACTCCTGCCTTGGCAGCTCCTGCGTACCCGCGCCCACTGGGTTCCTCGAGTGCTTTCTGCCCCATAGGACCATCCAACTGGCCACCTGAGAGGCGCGTGAACTGCACCTGCATTGGCGCTAAGCCAACGCCAGGCCATATGTCGGACGGAAGAAAGTCACCCTGTTCAACACGGAAAGTTTCACGAGCAGAGGCATCTTCATCATGGAGCTGGTCCAGTTTATGCCGGGTATCTCGGAGCACCTTTTCCACACGTTGGCGAACATGACGCCGACGTGCTACTTCCAGCAACAGGCTGTCGTAAGCATTGAGAAACCCGTCGTACAGAGAGTGCAGATCAGAGAGTTCGACGAGGCCAGAATTGATGCGGTCGTTCTCTTCAAGCCACACATGCGTGAAATTGTGTGCCTGAGAAATATAACGGGGTAAGCGAGATGAGGCGAGAGAGGATAGGTGGCCGTGAACTTCGATCGTTGCTTTGGAGATGGACAGCAGGGCATCTCGCTGTGCTTGCACTTGTTCAAATATGGATTCCATCTCATTAATGCGATCTTGGATCTCCATAACAACATCATCCGCCTCGGGGGCATCCTTGATCAAAACAGCTATCATCTCCTGGTACTCAGCGTCAGTCATTGGGTCAAGAGGTGCATTCAAATTGGCGTTGATCTCTGCCCCGATGTTTGGCATTCCATCGTTGCTGCCGTCAACACCAGTTGGCATATCCCCTGTGATGGATCGTGCAACTGCTCCTCCACCATCTGTATGCTTCACGGCAGTGACACAGAGATCGAAATGCCGAACCAGGGCTTCCAAAAGAGTGGCCATTTCTTGAGCATGGACCTCCAGCGATTGGATCTGGCCCGGCATAGACGACAAAGTGAGAAGGCCGGAATCGGACGTAGATGACGAGGAAGATGTGATTGATAGCCGGGATGAGGCCAACTTCGTGGCTGAGTGGTAGTGACGAAGCGACTGTCTGATGGCTTGAAGTTCGTCATCAAATTCACGATTGGATGTGTCCAATTCAGCACGCGCTGTGTTAGTGCGGTCGATAGATGCTTTCAAAGAGGTATGTAGCTCTTCAACGCCCCGCTCATCAACAAAGTCATGTAGGGACTTCTGCTCTTCATCGCCAGGTCTGAATGACGCGTGAACGATAGTCCCGCGGAGCAGATCTAGCGTGTGCCTGAGCCGAGCATCAGCCGCATCCAGGTTCTTTAGTGCCATTGAAAATTCATCACGACCTCGGTATGATATCTGTTCAACCTCGGAACGAACATCGTATAAAAGACGAAGTTGTCCATTGAGACCTCGGCGTAAGAAGCCTGTCCGGGAGCACAGGACAACGCTCTTCTCTAATGCTGAGTGTGACGCAGTGACTATTTCATTGGCCCGCCAGACATGGGTAATGGAGGAGAGCGAACGTTTGGCACCCAGCAGATATGAGATCAGAGTGTCAAGCTGGGGTAGAGATTGCTGGTCCCCCTCATTCAGTCCAGCTTGCGGACGAATAGATGATAAAGAGGACTGGGATGACGCCATTGTGAGAATCAATTAACCCTGTTAATGGCGCATTCGGGATACAATAAGACCAGGGTTGGAAAAAGAGAAACCTCAGGGGCGAGGGTGAAATTGACACAGCTACGAGGGAAAGGGGGCGATCGCACCACTTCCACCTCACCAAAACCCTAGGACAATTCAGTATAGGCCTATATTTGCCAAATCAGACTGGTGTAAACTTGAACGTAAACAGAGGACAAAACGGCTACTTTGTAGCCCATAGATCGGGGAGCTGGGTATCATGAGGACCTCGGGAGCTCAGTACAATAACCCGGGGCCGTGCTCTACACGGGAGACCAAAAGTGAAGCACGAGCTCCAACCCAGAAATGGCATGCAAAATAAAGAGATGAAAAACAGCCTCTTACCAGTAGTTCTCGATCCTTTCTTGGTCGAGATCCGATCCTCTAGGTACAACTTAAATTGTAGATACGGTAAGCTGTTCACAGAAGGTTTAGATAGACCACAGTAGTGTGTATGGTAGTAACCAACACCAACAAAGCTGGAGGCAGTGGGTCTGACAAAGTGTGAGTGTCGGTGTGTGATGGCCGTGTGACTAGCCTCAGTCATACAGAAGATAAAATGCCCCGTTTCAACCCCAGTCAACCTATGTGGTAGCGAATCAGCCTGTCGGAAGCGTAGGAATAATCGATTGAGGTGCGATGGCGTGGAGATGGCGCCATGCGGATCATAGTCACGTGCCTCACCGCCCAGATCACGTATTTGCCGCTCTGCCCTTGTCACGCAATGCCCAGACTCATTGATGGCGATATCAAAGACACCACGGGATTGTACAATTTTTCGCAGATCCTGAATAATCTTCTGACTTAAACACCTTCGATGATCCCATTTCTATTTTCTCTTTAATATCCCAGTTGATTTCAATTGTTGACCTTGGAAGCTTGATATCGCTCTTATCTCAATCTTCCTCTCAGGGTACTCATATCGCCCGAATTGATAACCTTTAACCCCCGTCTCTCTTGACTCCCTGATTAGAATTTACAAGGACGCTCATTGTGACATTGATCAATATCTTTCCTCCGTGCTCCTCTCTAAACAATCCAACCCAGGAGAACAGGGATATCTGCAAACCGACTGTTTCTTATCTCGGTACATCAAACACGACCGTCAACTCGCCCGAGCGGCCGTCCCCTCCCCTCACACTGCGCGAGACCATATCAGCCACCATGGCCGATACGCCGGGGCCCTCGTCCACACCACGGAGCCTGGTTGTCGCAAATGCGGGGGTTAGTGCGAACGCCGACTCCAACCGCTCTCTGCCGCACAAAGACAGCGACAACACCACACAAACCCTGGAGGAACTAGCGAGGCAAAATGTGGCTCCGTTCCTCGCAAAATATCAGCCGCGACAGTATGCGCCTCTGCGCTCGCAAGTTTCGACTCCATCCGACCAACACCTAGTAAATGCCAGCTACTGCTATCGTCATCAACCGGACTCAAAATGTAGCAGACGTCAAGCCGATGAACAGTCGATGACCCAGCTGCAGTCAGAGCTGAATCTACTTCCTCAAAGTGACCAACAGGGTATTGCCCATGTGTGGTCGTTGTTCTCTGCTGCTCCAGCGAAGCAGCGGACTCTGATGCTCCAGGGAATTCTAGCGCAGTCCTGCTTCCCCCAACTATCGTACATATCCGCCAGTGTCCGCGAACTCATCCGAATCGATTTCCTCGCTGCACTTCCTCCAGAGCTGTCCTTCAAAATTCTCCGTTACCTCGATACGGCCTCCCTGTGCCGAGCAGCACAAGTCTCTCCCCGCTGGAGAGCACTCGCCGATGATGATGTGGTGTGGCACCGGATGTGCGAGCAGCACATCCGCCGAAAGTGTAACAAGTGTGGTTGGGGTCTTCCTCTTCTGGATCGCAAGCGTCTGCGTGAGGCCAAGCGTGAGATTGAATTGCGCGCCACCAACTGGGGCAACAATAAGCCTGCAGTTGGGTCTACTGAAGCCGTAATGGTCGGATCTTGCTCGACCATCCAACCTCCAGCCAGTGGCAAACGCAAGCTGGAATCCGACGAAGAAGCCGCTGCCCTTGCAAAGCGCCATTGTGCCTCGTCTCCCCAGTCTCCTGAAGTGGACGAGAGTTACTTCAAAACTCGTTACCGCCCGTGGAAGGAGGTTTATCGGGATCGATTTGTTGTCGGTATGAATTGGAAACACAAGCGCTGCTCAATCAAAGTCTTCAAGGGACACAGAGACAGTGTCATGTGTCTGCAGTTCGAGGACAATATCTTGATGACTGGATCCTATGATGCTACAGTTAAGATCTGGGACACAGATACTGGTGAAGAATTGAGAACTCTCAAAGGCCACGTTGCTGGGGTGCGATGTCTCCAGTTTGATGACACCAAATTGATCACTGGTAGTCTGGATCGCAGCATCAGAGTCTGGAACTGGCGTACAGGCGAATGTATCTCCAAGTACAATGGCCACGCTGAAGCGGTCATCGCCCTCCACTTTGATTGCACCCTTCTAGCATCCGCCTCTGTCGATCGCACTGTCAAAATCTGGAATTTTAAGGACAAGTCTACTTTCGTTCTTCCCCACCCACAGGGAGTCAACGCTGTCAAAATCGACTCGGTTTCGCGCACAGTTTTGACCGCTTGCGACGATGGTGCCGCACGCCTTTGGGACTTGGACACCAAGACTTGCATCCGAGTCTTTCATAACCACATCGGAGCCGTTCAACAAGTCATTGCTTTACCGCGAGAAATTGAACTGGAGAATCATCTCGCTGACTGCGAGAACGACCACATCGGCACATCCCATCATAATGGCGACAACATCATGAGCACACTTTCCCCTCTTCTCGAGGCCACGTCTCCATCTCTCCCGAATTCACCATTCGGCTCCTCTTTTGACCAGGATCAAGACCGCATCGAACCCCCACGCTACATCCTCACGAGCGGTGTGGATACAACCATCCGACTTTGGGAAACCAGCACCGGAAGATGCCTTCGCACCTTCTTTGGACATCTGGAAGGTATTTGGGCTCTTTCTGCTGATACACTGCGGATTGCCTCTGGTGGGATGGATCGCATGGTCAAGATCTGGGATCCTCGTATTCCTACGGGCCAAGATACCTATGAAGGCCACAGCGCAGCTGTCAACTGCATCGGCCTGAGCGACAGCCGCTTCATCACTGGTGGTGATGACTACCAAGTTCGCATGTACGATTTCCGGGCCTAGTGTGGCCAACCCTTTTCTTCTTTTGTCTATCAAAAGTACCGTTCTTGATTTAATATTTGCTATTGTCATGGGATGGGGCGCATAATTGCGGCGCTGCCATCTTTTCTGTTTTTATATTGCATCTCCGGTCGATAAATGGATACCCTGGCGCATTCAAGAGCGGCTTTGGTTCAAACAAGGTGATTTGATCTCATATATTGCCACTGACGGCATCACAGGCGCTACTTTGTTTTACTTTTACTGCTTGTTCTTTTCGTCGGTTATCTGCTGACTTTGTGTTAATAACATGTGCCCCTGTTTCCATAGGACCATCAATGAATTTGAATGATTATCTTCGAACATGAAGGCCTTCTTTCGTATGGATTTATGAGATTGCCTGGTTTCAATATAGGACTACTAGGCCTACTAATCGTTCTCTAGCATGCGACTTACAGCTCGTGACAGCTAATTCTTCTTATCCTTCTAGCTGTAGCATTAGGAACAAATATCTATAAAATATAGATCAATGAAAGAAGTCATTTACAAGGCTACTAGATCACTAAAAGGGTAAGATGATACTCGTTTAAGCATAGAGCTTAGCGAATAAAGTTAGTCAGATAGTTAACTACATACATTGTTGGATCTACAACGTGTTGGCTTTTTCTGCTCTCGAGCTATAGCATTGATCACATGCAAATTTTGGTCTAATTTATGGTATATGGACATAGGTAATCTTGTGGTCATTTTGATCCTCCGCAACTGAAGAAGATCGGACCGTGCCCAGCAGGTTGAGCATCATCTTTGTCACACGGTGCTACTATTCCCAATTAGGAGCCCATAGACTACTATAGAGGACTAGTAGGATGTTGACGGGTGCGATGGATATTTCCAACCTACGAGCTTCTGCTTCTCTGTTTCCCACTCTTATTACCCTCTATATCCCAATACAAGAAAGAAAACAAACCCCACACCCTCACTCTAATTTAGTGTACCTATAATTACTATGGCGGATGCTCAAACCAATATTCGATCTAACCGAGTGTGTTCTTATCAAATGGATGATGTTCCATACGGTTAGTATGTTGAGCAAAACCAGAGAAATCGAAGCTAATCTCACGCAGAGCGAGATACCGCTGAAACAAAGACAAGTTTGGAAGCTGAATACACTTCGGCTTCTAGCTCTTCGAACTCTGGCCCCGATCTCCCCTCCTCATCTAAGGCTCAGTCAGTTGCTGTGACTAAAGAGCCCCGAAGCGGTTACAGACAATGCTGGGGATTTTGGCCTCATTGGAAGCGACTCCCGATGGGAATGAAATGGCTTATACTTGTATGCGGGTTGCTCGCCATTGGAGTTGTTACAACTTGGTTCATTGTCCCCCACCTGATAGGCAAGGCCCGCATCGAAAAGGAAAGACTGGCAAAGCTCGAAGCCGGAAAGCTTAACACCGAGAATTCCATGCACCGACGTGCCCCGATAGTGGCTCTGCCCGGTGACTCTTCAGAGACCTCTCTGTCTATTGCCATGCCGTCCCCTGTCGTGACCACTCCGATCTATATCTTCTCGGATCCTGCACAAACGACCTTTTTGACCAAGGCTCATATCGCTGTGTCCACGGACGGCGTCGCCTCCCCGGTTCTCTCTATGGGAGTAAACTGAATACAAGTGACACATTGAATACTGTGTCGGATCTATTGGTATAATGGATCCAGTGTGAGATTGCGTGGATTTGACGGTCTGTGGGGGATGTGTATTGATATGATTGCTATTTGCTATTGGTTGTAGTATTATTATGTATTTTATATTGTGTATCCCAATATTGTCTCCTATTGCTGCAGTTCCCCAGAGACATGAATACAATCCAATTCAACTCTATTGTTCACTCTCTTGACACTTGAATATTATTAGGGAATTATTATCTACTATTATCTACTACCTCAATACCTACTCTATTTCATCTTCCTGTCTACCTAGGTATGGACTGCCACTTAGTATTTAAATCGCTATCATCTCGCCTTCACTTCTAATTCACTTTATGATGTACAGTTCCAGCCTTTGAATGCTTGATATCAGCATCTCTTCTTCCCCATCACTTGAACATTCGACCATCTACCTATCATACATCCTTTCCACATCCCCCAAGCGCCACAGGGTGACTTTGCATTCATTGCAAGCCAAACCCATTACATGAGCGACAGAGATCATCAGTTGATTTAGTCCTGAACATGTAATTATTGACTTCTTGAGACTGTTCCGATTTTGACAGTTTCTAACCGAACTTGACGGCAGCTTCCTCGCAGCTCGCAGCTATTCAGCCATTCACCATGGCATACTCTCTCGAAAGACTCGAGCGGGCCCAGCAGCTCTTTGACCGTACCACGGGCGAGTTCTGCATGCTCCCACACCTCGCTGGGCCATATCACTTGCGACAGCGTGCCTCCAAGCGCGCCGCTGTCATTGCGTCGTGGCATGACAATGACCAAGATGAAGACTACAGCCCTTCAAGCAAGCGAACACCGACCAAGCGCAAGTTATCTCTTATCCATGAGGGTGACCAAGATCCTCCATCCGACAAAAAGGCCAAGAGCTTGTCTCCGACTTCTACATTCCGTTCAAGACTGAGTCCAGATACGGAAAGAGAAGCTTCTGTTTCTCCTTCGACGCCCTCACATAGTGAGCCCGACAGTTGGGACAGATACTGGGCCGTCAATCCTGAGACAGACACACCAAATTCACGATACAGCCTTCGACGCCGCAACAAGGAATCGGCGTCAGAATCACCACAGAAAAACACTCAGGTCGAGGCTGAGACGACTGAGGATGTGCCCGCTGAGAACACACCTCCCATTAGAGGGTGCGCTGCCTGTCAAGAACTAGGCATGGAATGCTCGCTTGCATCTGACCCCGATCCGTTCGCCTATCCTTGCACAACATGTGAAATCGATGATGTCTTTTGTGTTGTGAGCCCCCCGTCCAAATGGAAGCGATCATGCGAGAATTGCAAAGGTCGAAAGAAAGATACCTGTTCCTATCGCTACGCTGATTACGACCATTCCCAACCCTGCCTCTCATGCCGGAATCATGGCTTTGAATGTATTGCTGGACCAGCTAGACACCCACCCTTTACACTCTTTTCCACGAGTGAACCAAGCGAGCCAAGCAGTCCTCCAAAGATTGATTCTCCAGCAACCTCCAACTCACCCCATGGTACCCCAGAGCTCGACGTTTCTGAGGGATCCAAGACGACTGAGCAAACCAGCTCTCCAAAAGTCGATTCTCCAGCAAGCTCCAACTTACCACATGGAACCCAAGAAATCGAGGTCTCCGAGGAATTTAAGCCGAGTGAACAACCCAATTCTCCAGTTATCCAACCAAGTATCCAGATCCCAGAGAGCAATCCCGCAAAGAACGATTCTTGGGGGCGCTCTACTCCTCCATTCAGCAACGCACAGCCCCCCGTTGTTCAGGTCCCGAAGCCACATGAGGTGATTGTAATCTCTGATTCAGACGATGATACCCCGAACATCCCGAAGAGACAACCCTCACCGATTTGCATTTCTGACTCCCTTGGTTTACCTACTCTTGATTTACCTACTCAAGACACGGTCTCAAATACGGTTGCTTTGCAGTCCACGAACACCCACCGAATCTGGACTGAAATTGTTCATCCCGTGCAGTTTCTTGCAGATGACGGAGAAGGATGTCCTCCTTGCAACTGGTGCAACAACTTTGCATTTGGCATCAATGGCCTCGGCCCTCGTAACCCAGAGGTCTTGATTTTTGGTGATGGCACGATCGTTGAGCTTCAGGATGGTCACACTGCCGAAGGAAAAGAACAGAGCCGGATGTGTGTCTCCTGTACATTCAATCGGGTCAAGATCATACAATGCTCCCACGACACTCTCGATCTACAACTTGTGCCTACGCCCGTGAAAGAAAATTTACGAGCTGATGCTTTGAGACTTCTACATGAAGCAAACGAGGCTCTGATTGACCCCGAGACTGGCAAGGCTGGCCCTTACCACCCATCTACCCCTTACCGATGGTGCAGTCTGTGTCGAGAGCCTGCATTCGGATCTTGCCAGGCGATTCAGCCAGTCGATGTCTACGCTGAGGTGGTGAACTGTGATGAAGAATCCCGTGGTTGTGGACTGATGCTCTGTGATAGCTGTCTCCACCTCACCAATCGATTCAGAGGTGACCTCAATGCTGTCATTTCGTGGGGTCGTAATGGCCCTAGACCTGTATCCTACCGGGCTGATGTGGAGTTCCTGCTCTCCGGTGCGGAGAACAACAACATGTACCGGCGTTACCTAGTGGACCCTTGATTTGCAGCCCTGGAGGTTTTTTTTTTTTTTTTTTGTTCTTTTTTCTTTCAATGTACGTATCTCACCATAGTGAGAAAATAATAGTTTCCAATTGTGTTTTTGAGTTCTATGCTAGCAGATTTCATAATTGTTTGAATACTATGAAAGGCTTCGGGGCTAACCTGTTTGATTGCCAGACATTGTGCCCTAATCCATTGTTCACAATAGCTCAATAGCATAGGATATAACACTACAATAGGAACATAACTAGAATCTCAACCCTAAAAGCACAATAGCTATTGACAATCAATCCCATTCACGAGTCCCATTGAACTACTCTGAATAGTCCACCCTCAAGTATAAGAGTAAGAGCCGTGAAGCTCCAACTTTGATTTCTTCTCTTCCCATACACATCTTTCATTTCTTTTCATAACTTCTCCTTGTACTCTTACCTTTTTTTTTTTTTTTTTTGGTTTCACCAATTGTCTTTAACTTTGCCTTCATCTCCAAGACGCTGGTCGTCTGTATGTGGATAGCCCTGGGTTTCGTTTCCGCTCCGGAAAAAAAAAAATTACTAAACTTCAGATTTTCTGCCAGTCGAATTCATTCACATCCCAAATCCCCTTGTACTTCCACCAAAAGGAAGTAAGGGTGCTGCTTTGATCCCATTTTTCTATTCTCCCCTGGTTGCCCCGAGCTGCGACACGAGGTGCGCAGCTCATCGCCACGACGTCTTCACCAAAGAGACGAAAAGTTTCCCCAGAGCCTACCAGTCCAGGCCTTCGGGCTCGACGTCACGGCCGCTCCGAGCATCACTCTCGCCACACATCTTCCTCTTCTTCCCGCGGCCAGAGTTCGTCGTTGTCCCCGCCTCGCTACGTGCCTGCGCATCTGCAGTTTCAGTCCGGAAGTCCGCCTGGCCGCTCGCTCACCCCCGCGACCGCGACCGCCGGACTCTCCCTCTCTAGCGACCATTCCGATATGCCCTCCGATACTCGAGAGGGTACACCTCCAACTCATGGACGATCCCCTTCTCCCGGCGAGAAGCGCCCGGCATCCGAGATTACAGACTCCGACCCCGAAGGAGGCGTGAGCACTATCTCCAATAACACGCGCACATACATTATTCCCCGCACATGCGACGGCACCAACGATGAACCCACGAATCCCACCACTTCGAGCCATGACAAGACAGAATCCGCACCCTCGGCTGGCGAGCAGTCTGGACCAGCATCGCCTAAATCAGATGACATTCCTACAATCGACGAGCAGGTGGCTGAGGTGAACGCGCTGATGACGGCGCCGTTGAAAGAAGGACAAAAGGGCTTTGTTGTCTCCATGGCTTGGCTGAAGAAGGTGCTTGCACGCACTGCGGCTCATGCGGATCACACCGACAAAGGATCATTGGAGGGTGACATTGGTCCCGTCAACAACCTGAACATAATTCTCGACACCGACCCGGCCACGCCCAGCTTCAAAGACGAAACCGGTGAAACTTTTGTGCCCATGCGTCCTGGTTTGCATGACGCTCTGGATTTCGCGATAATCCCGCAACATGGCTGGGACCTGATCCAGAAATGGTACGGCCTCGCCGACCAGTCACCTGTGATCATTCGCTACGCTCACAACATCAACCAACCTGGTGATACTGAAGATATTCAATATGAGACTTACCCTCCGATTTTCACCATTTTCAAATTGGTCAACCCCGCGGCGGGTACCACCCCGACGATCTTGAGACAAGCCGTCAAACAGTCTGTCAAGATCCTGGCCAGTCGCCAGACAAATTACCAAAAATGGTTGAAGGATGCCAAAGAACAGGCTGGTATCGATATGTCCACTAAGGTTCGAGTTTGGAAAATTCTTCAGCTTCCTAGTAGCACCACTGCATCAGCCACGGCAACCCCAGCTGCCTCCCGCAGCCAATCGCCAGCTCCTCCGTTGGCTCTGATCTCGAACCCCAATGACAAGCTCCTTTTCGATTTGAACACTTTTCTCAATCTTCCAGAGGGAAGCCACCGGGTGTTGCTTGAAAATGTCAAGGATCAGACCCAAAATGCAAACTACAACGGTCGTATGACCTTGGATATGGCGGGTCTCAGTGTGACGAATTGTGTTATTCTTGAGGAACAGGTCGGCGGCTCTAAGGGTGGAGAGTGGGTGTCCGAAGCCTCTGCCAAAACTCTCAAGAGTCTGGGTATCCCTGTGGATCAGCCGAAGAACGATGCTGCTACCAAAGCATCTGCCGCTAAAGCCGCACTGAGTGCGAAGACCCCACAACCGAGTGGCAGATCTACCCCTACCTTGCCACCTGATCCAATTAGGGGACTCATCTCTCGTGGTCGAAAGGGCAAACAGCTTATCGTGGGATTGCAGAATCTTGGCAACACTTGTTACATGAACTCTGCGTTGCAATGTGTGAGAAGCATTGAGGAGTTGTCTTATTACTTCCTGAGTGAGTATACACATTTTACTGTTGGAGATACCGCAAACAAAGTCTTTCAATGCTAATTTTAATCTCCAGGTGGATTGTACAAGCCAGAGCTGAATCCTACCAATGTCCTTGGATGCGGCGGCACCATTGCCAAGCAATGGGCTAACTTGCTTCAAGAGCTCTACAAATCGGACCCTCAGCCGAGATCTGTCAACCCCAATCGGTTCCGTACTGCCGCTGGTCGGCAACGTGAAGACTTTGCTGGCTACGAACAACATGACAGCCAGGAATTTGTGATGTTTCTCCTTGACGCACTGTCGGAAGATCTAAGCCGCATTGTTGGCAGCAAGCCAGCCACTGTCATCCCTGATTCCACTGATGAGATGATCCACGATCGCAAAGCTCTTGAGGAATTCGGAAAGAAGTGTTGGGATCTCTACGAGGCCCGCAACGCCTCCGTTATCACCGATCTGTTTGCTGGAATGTACAAGTCAACACTGATTTGCCACAATTGTGAGAAGACCAGCATCATCATGGACCCGTTTACAATGGTCACTGTGCCCATCCCAACAGCTCCGACGCTGATCAATCGAACCATTATCTTTTACCCTCTTGACGGCCCACCCGTATCTCTGAAAGTTCGGCTTGATGAGAACGATACTTTGAAGGTCTGGAAGGACTTCGTTGCCGAAAAGATGGGAATCGATGGGGACCGAATCTTTGCAGCAGAGACATTGCACAATTCCTTCTGGCAAACCTTTTGCGACGATGACGATACCTTTGGCAGTCTACGCATTTCTCAAGAAGACACTATTGTGTTCTTTGATCTTGGTCCTCTTCCAGAAACTACTAATTCCGCCAACTCTACTTCCGACGATGATGCAGTCCTTGTGCCCGTCTTCCACCGCAAACTTGTTCCGCGCAAGAACAAAGAGGCCACTCGTGAACTTTTCGGAATCCCCTCCTTCATACGTCTTTCTAGTGAAGAAGCTCAAGATCTTGAGGCGATTTACCGCAAGCTCCTGAACCAGTCCAATAACATGACTACACACGACCTTCTGGCTGCCGAAGAAAACAGCAACGACGACAATGCAACTGATGACTCTGACACCGTGGTTACGAACGAGGATGATGCACGATCTGCAGATTCCCGAATCAAAACAACTTCTGTTGACGGCGAAGACAGCATCGTCGACATTTCCATGCAAGCTGAGCAAGCGTTCAAGCCAGCAGAGGAGACCGACGAGTCGGATTCTGACTCTGAATCTGTCAAGTCCCCCCAGCATCCTCTTACTGGCAAGATTCCCGCCAGGTTGCTGTCACTCTTTGATGTAACGGTCATGAGCACAAATGCCACTCTGCCTGATGGACGCAACATCTCCACAACCAAGAACTACCCCTCTATTTCCTCTCGCATCCCATCTCCTCCCACTTCTACTAAGGTTTGATCATGCTGTCTTGTCCGTTCACATTCAGCCCGCTAATCTTTTCCAGGGATCCGATGATGCTTCCTCCAAAAGCTCCACCGATGGCAATGTCGATGATGACGTTGATACAGACGAATCAGATGTGACACCAAACTCACCGCGATCGCTTCTCCACCAAGGTGACGCCGTCTTGCTTGACTGGACTCCTGATGCCTTTGATTCGCTTTTCGGCGGCAAGCCCCGTGACTCCGAGGAGCTCCGTGGTCGCCCTACCTACTTGAACATCAGGAATGTCTTTGATCACACCATGACGGTAAGCCAGAAGAAGCCGAAGCAAGCAAATGTCTCTCTCGACCAATGCTTGGACGAGTTCAGCAAGGAGGAAATTCTTTCCCGGGCAGATAGCTGGTTTTGTCCTCAGTGCAAGACCCACGTTTCAGCCACCAAGAAGTTTGAGCTGTGGAGAACCCCGGATATCATGGTCGTTCAACTCAAGCGGTTTAGCCAATTCCGCGGCAGGAACGGACACAAGATCAGCACTGTCATCGACTTCCCCTTCGAGGGACTGGATTTGAGCAGCCGAGTGGAAGGCCCCATGGATGGAAAGAGTGCGGTGTACGATTTGATTGCCGTCGACAACCACATGGGTGGAATGGGTGGCGGTCACTACACTGCCTTCATCAAGGACTTTGTATCTGGTGCCTGGGTCTACTGCAACGGTCCGATCCCCTCCCCTGAATATGCTAATTCGAAGGTTTTACTGACTTAAATCTCAGATACCTCTGCGAAGACTGTTACAAACCTGCAGTCGATCATCTCATCGGGTGCCTACCTCCTGTTCTACCGCCGTCGCTCCGATCGTGCATTGGGCAACCAGGAGCTGCGGGAGCTGGTTGAAGGCTACCGGAACCGCGAGGCCAGTGATTCTGGCAGTTCCTCCGGCTCCCGCAGCCCTGGTGGTTCCCAATCACCTTCGGAGGACAGCGGTCGTGTCCTCGGCGGCGCACCCTGCAAGGGGTCGTCTGCCTTGGCCAGGGCAGGAGTAGCACCCAGAGTGAGCCGGGGGCAAGACTCCCTCGGCAATGACCTGTACTCTTCTGCCGAGGAGAGTACTTCGGGCTCGGAGGAGGGTGGCAGCGAAGGTAAGAAAATCGGCTTCGAGCACGAAGATGGGGGATCGCAGGTCGACTCCCTCAGCAAGCTCACGGAACCCTCTTGGTCGTTCGACGCCGCTCACGACATCTCACAGATTACCGGTGGTAATGCTGCCACCGAAGATGGCATCTTCGAGGGTCGATGTCCATGGGGTGGCATGGACATCGACCCTCAGTTTCAGCTTGGTCTCACTTCTGGGGGTGAGGGGGAGGATTCCTCCAATGATCTCCCAGTTGTGGAGCTGCGTGTGGGGTCCGAGGACGTGATGTCCTCGGAC